>OOIL02000560.1:819030-887450 GCA_900332095.2 Cuscuta campestris
GTGGGAAGGGTAGGGGTGGGTAGGGTGGGGGCCTAAAAGACCCGAGTTAGGGTTAGGGTACGTTGAGTTCCAGGTATTGTTGCCGTCGTAGGATTGCCGCGGTCGTGAGCCGTTTTGACATCTGCGACCTCAGCCTCGATTTCCACCGCCACGACCTTGGCCTCGTCCATAACCTCCACGTTGACTGGAGTTGCCGTCCCCATAGCCTGTGCCGCCATGCTGTCCGCCATAGCTGCCGGGAATACCGCCGTGATTGCCGCCGGCTCGGGTCATGAGAAGAGCCGTGGTGCCCGAGTCAGAGCGACTCGTCCGTTGTCGATCCAGTAACATGAGGGCAGAGCGAACCTGCAGAAACGTGGGCATGGGATCCTAAAATTGCATGAATCATGTTTGTGCCTGAAGGTCTGCACGGAGACCACGAAGTATTTGAAGGACGAGTTGGTGTTGGGAGACTGGTGCATCGACATCATCCAGCCAGTCGGCAAGGTTCTGCAGATGTTGACAATAAGCCACCATGGTGGAGTTGCCCTTGGTCGTTGTACAAAATTCATGCTCCAACTGCATGGCTCGGGCATATTTGTTGTCGTGGAACAAGTCATGGATAACCTTTCAGAGAGCAGAAGCAGTAGAAACAGAGGAGATGACCAGATCTGATACCTCATCGGTGATGGTGGAGAGAATCCAACCCTGGAGGAGAGTGTCGAGTTGGAACCATTTGTCGTCGTCATCAGAGAGGGGGACGATGGAGCCATTGATGTAGCCCTGGAGGTTGAACCGCCGAACCAGAAGGAGAAAAAGTCTGCTCCACTTTTTGTAGTTGGGTTGAGAGAGACTGAGTTGGACGGGGACATGAAGTTTCACATTAGAGACTGTTGTGAATGCAAGATGAGGGGGTTTGGAGGAGATATTTTGGGAAGTGACCTCGCTGTTTTCGGCCATGGTGAGAGGGGAAGAGATGACCGTCGAGGGGGGTTGGTGTCGCCGGGAGAGAGGGCCCCCGAGGGAGGGGCCGGCGCTGCCGAGAGAGACGGCGAGAGGGAGGGGCCGAACGAGAAAGAGAGGGTAGGGTTAGGGTTTTTGATTTTTAGGCTCCGATACCATGTAGAATGGTTAATTTCCTTGATTGAATATGTGGGAGTACATGTCTAAATATACACAAGGAGTCCTAATCCTATACAAGGTAGGAGACAATAATAGGAAATAATATATTTACACTAAATATAGAATATATATTTAACAGATAGACATAGAGTCCACCCTAAATATTCCTCTAGCCCAAAGGACAACCATCAAGGCCATGGTTGTTGCCTAGGTATTACAAAATCCAATGTGCATCATTATATTAAAAGAGGTTTGCTAAGAAGTCATTTGAATGCAATTAAACCATTCTTAACTGATGCAAACAAGTTGCAAAGATTACAATTTTGTTTAAATGAGATAGAACCCATTACCATCCCATATATCCTCAGGTTTAGAACTTTTCATAAGTTCTTCACATGGATGAGAAATGGTTCTTTATGCCCAAGACATCAGAGAAATATTATTCGACTCAGAATGAAATGGATCCTTATAGAACATACAATTCGAAGCGTTTCATTATTAAGGTCATGTTTCTATGTGTGATTCGTTGACCCTTAATATCAAAAAATGGGTAGATTTTGTGGGATGGAAAATTTGGAATATTTCCATTTTTTGAAACTGTGGCAGCTAAAAGAAAGAATATGAACAGAGAGGCAAGTGTTTTAGAGGTGATGAAACTTCTTAATGTTACCAAAGAAGTGACTAAACAAATGTTGGTCACCCAAGTCATCCCTGCAAGTCAAGAGAAATGGCCTTCCAATTTAGACAAAAACATTGTGCTCTAGCAAGATAATGCCATGCCTCAAATTTTTGCCACAAAACCATATTTTATGGAAGCAGCAACTGCAAATGGATTCAACATAACCCTAGATAACCAACCCCCCAACTCTCCAAACCTTAACATCCTATACTTGGAGTTTTTTTATAACCATTCAATCACTAAAAGAGTAGTGTGATCCTAAAAATATGTCACACCAACTAGAAGTAGTTAGGGTGCATATGAATTCCTAACAGTAGAGACTTTAAACAAGGTATAGTTAAGCTACCAAAATGTGATGCAAAAAGTCACGAATGATGAAGGAGGGAACTAATACAATCTACCACATATGGAAAAAGACAAGTTGGCTAGACAAGGAGCACTGCCAATGTTTCTAGATGTACCCTACACATTGCTAAAGAAGATTGTAAGGGGCTCTACAAATTTAATCGACATCATGCTATTTAAAACCCTGCGAATCCATTCAACATCTCAGGTCTATATATCGGTATCTAACCAAGCACAAACTGGTGGGTTATGATTTTGCCATGGCACCATTGTTTCCACAAAAGGGTTAGCCATGTCAAGCAACTACGACATCCCCTAAGTCAACTTATCACGTCCATTACCAATGCATCGATGGGCACCCTCTCGAATGAGATCTTGATCGAGCCGCGAGGATACTCCTCTAACAATAACTAGGAGTACCCCAAAGGGGAGCTTCTAAAAAGGATGAGTCTGGAAAATACCTGGTTATTGAGACCTAAGATACTAGAGCATCTGGTTTGGTCAAGAATTGCCACCCTTGTTTTCCAAGCACAACCACATTGAAGGTAGTGATATTCCTGAATCTAAGATCTCCAAACTTTTTTTGTGCTATCGCCTTTCCTCGCCCCAGCAGAACAAATTCATCATTTTCTCAATTGAAGAATAGTGACTATTAGGAAAGAGAAAGATGCTCATAGCATACTGAGACATTGCCCGAGCCACATTCTACAACAACACCTCCTTCAATGCTTTAGAAAGAAGCTTCTCATTCCAAGAGGTAAACCCGTGTCTATTCTTTTCTCTTAGACGAGTGCAAAAACTATTATTTTATTCCTCCCCAAAAAGGATTGTAGGGCAAGATACTTATCAAAGCCCACTGTGTGTTGTACACCAAAGAAAATTTTTATCCACTCATGATTTGCAATAGAGGTATTGATACTAGAGTAGACATTTGACTTACCAAAATTAATCACTTGCGTTGAGAGTTGTTCATACTCCTAAAGACACCACAATACCTTTGCTAGCTTCCCTATGATGGCCTTCAAGAATAAAAGGTTATCACTGCAAACAATAAATGGGAAATGGAAGGAGCTAACCACCCCGAGAAACTCAAATGTCATGCACCGTTCTACGCCTCTCTGCATCTTATACAAGTAAAGATAGTAGCTTGATGCATAAGATTTTAGATATGGGCTAAGAGAATCTCCTTGACGGACCTCTAAAAGGAATAATGGTCTCTCTGAATATATTGTTAGCAAGATCCTAATATCGAAAAGTGGTAACACATAACATAATAAACAATATGCACCTCTTTGAAACCCCCAAACTTTACTTAAACTAATAGTTTGTTATAATAAAATACTCATGTTATTTATAGTTTTATAAATTTTGAATATATGTGTGTGTGTATAAAACTTTATTTTTAAATTTTACATAAATATTTAAATAAAGTAAATTTAAAATTTATAATAATAAAAATAGGGAACCCTAATTCCAAAAGATGTGAAAACAGGCGCCGGCAAAGAGATCCGACTATCAGACCCCGGGCATTCTTCATTGTTGCCTGTCGTCTGTCGAGGCAAGAGTGGGGCTTCCCTCCCCCGGCCTCCATCAACTCGGATTCATAACCGCCCATCACCGGCACAACAACCCCCCATCACCGGATTCATAACCGCCCACCTCTTCCAACTATTCCTCCGCCTGGCGTTTCTCTCTGCCGTAACCTGGCCGTCTTCGGTCAATCGTACTGCGCATGAAGCGTCCCGTACGCTTCCGAGGCTTTCCCTATTAGTGTGTCCGTGCTTCATGATGCATTCGTTAATTCTATTCTTCTGCTTCATTCTGTAATGGATACAGATGATTTTAATTGAAGGGTAAGCGAATTTATGATCTTGGCCCTTGGGCCCTATTGAAAGAGAGGGTAGTCTCTGAATATGCAATCTCTGCGACTGGTTCGCAGATTTGGTACTGCACCTCGAGTTCCCGCAGCTGCTACTGTTGCATCGAAAGAGAAATCCCTCATTGCTACTGATAAAAGATCGATCTCCAAGATAAATCCCATAAAGGTGGATGAACCTGCCCTTATAAAGCTGAAAAAGGAAAGGGATCCTCATAAGCTGTTTAATTTGTTCAGGGAAAATGCACAGAATAAGCTTGTGATTGAGAATCGGTTTGCGTTTATAGTTGCAGTTTCTCGCTTAGCAGGAGCTGGCAGGTTCGATTACATTCAAACTTTGCTTGAGGAACAGAAGGCTTTACCACAAGGTAGACGTGAAGGTTTTATGGTTCGTATTATAATGCTGTATGGGAGTGCTGGAATGGTGAAGCATGCTATTAATACTTTTTATGATATGCATTTATATGGTTGCCAAAGGACTGTCAAGTCTCTCAATGCTGCTCTCAAGGTTTTGACTCTATCCCGTGACTCAGAGGCCATTGAGAAATTTCTGAGAGATGTATCACTCAAATTTGATATTCGTTTAGATATTTTTTCATTGAACATTATTGTCAAGGCATTTTGTGAATTGGGTATTCCAGATAAAGCTTATCTGCTAATGGTTCAGATGGAAATGAAGGGAATTAATCCAGATGTAGTTACATATACTACACTTATATCTTTCTTTTACAAAATTAATAGAGCAGAGATCAGTAATGGCTTGTGGAATCTTATGGTTCTCAAGGGGTGCACTCCTAACATTGCAACATATAATGTTAGGATACAGTATTTGGTTAAACGGGTGCGACCTTGGGATGCTATTAAATTGTTACGTTTGATGCATAAAGTTCGGATAAATGCTGATGAGATTACTTATAACTTGGTAATCAAAGGATTATGCCGAGCTGGCTTTCTCGACATGGCTATAAGGGTCTACTCTACTATGCATGGCCATGGCCTGAAACCGAATGACCAAATTTATCAAACCATGATTCATTACCTCTCTAAAGCCGGTAACTTTGACTTGGCATATTCATTGTGCAAAGATAGTATGAGTAAAAAGTGGTTTCCGAGTGTTGATAGTATTATTATTCTCCTTAAAGGGTTACGGGTGAATGGTGGACTTAGTGGGATTGAAAAAGCACGGCATGTCATCAGGTTGGCCAAGACAAGGGATCCTCCCTTTTCAGAAGATCAATTGAAAGAAATGCAATCTATATTGTGAATTTGTGATTTTTGTCAAAGAAAAGAGGGATCTAAACCTATCAGCCTTGTTTTTTGCAAACAGTGGAGCTCAACTGAAGCCTAAAACTACCTCATCTATTTGCTGTTGGAGCATACTGGATACATTACAGGCTAATGGACAAATAGCCACTAAATACAACCGATTTATTATTCTCCTCAAGAAGTCAAATGGCAATTTGAAAGTTCTGAAACTACAACAGTAGTGGTAAGGTACCCCCCCTCTATTTTCAAGAAAATGATTACTACGTATATTTCATGTGGACACAATTGTTTGCATCCATCAGCTTATGCTATGTCTATTTTTTTTAACTTTCTCGATGCACACAAAACGCATGCACCTGTATGAAAATCATATTGCACGGATATGGGTATAATAATGCAATATCTGTATATGACTTTGGGTTCATTAAGAGTCACTGACCACCTGGTAAGACAAGTGTCTTTTGTGTTTGTGTGTGTGTGAACACAACAAGCAATGAAATAATGGGTGCATAGTAAATATGTTTGCAAAACATGAATCTTTTGTTATATTTGCAAGACATTTTGCATTCAAACATTTTAATGATATCAGAGCCAACGACCAGCTCTGCAATACAAAATACATAGATAAATGATCAAATTATTTATTGTGGGTATATGATTGAAGAAGCGCTGCTTTAATTATTCAACTGATCTTTATGCTACTTCTCTTCTCAATAGCTTTCCCTCTGCATATCCAACTCTGTGATTGGAGACAGAGCAGCTGCACTAAGTACAAACTTAGTTGCCCAACTTGGTCCTCATGAGACCTGTCATGTGCTGTTCTCCGAGGTGTGTCTTAGCCACTCAAGAAGCCTTTTGGAGATCACAGTTGGTAGTGAAGTGAAGTTGAAAGTGCTTCGAGGTCAATGGTTTTGGCTTCATGGTACCATAGTTCCCTTCTTTAGAGGCTGGATTCTGAAACTATGAAGACAACAGAGGAATGTTTTCTCAGCTTCTGTTCCCTTTGCAGCAACTTTTTTTTTGTTCTCCCTCCCCTTTCATTACAAATGCATTCAATACAAGTTAGATAATTGTAGAAAGCAGGGCAACTGGTTAATGATTCACACTGGGCATACCATTCTTGATTTACCACAATTATTTTATGTAGATATGTTGCCTCTTTTGCAATTTTTTTTAAAAGAGGGAGAATTCTCAATTTGTAACTATTCAGGCGTGCAAATTATTATTTTTATTGTTTTTTAATTCATTGTATCCAGAGAGTTATTGAAAAGTTTATATTTTGCTTTCATACACTAGCCTAGATCATCCAACGAGTGAGTGCTTACAATGTCATATAAATAAATACAATAGTAAAGCATTAGCTTGGAACTTTGAATTAATGTTTCATTTAGCCGAAAGAGTTAATTGACAATGTTTTAGCTCCAGGCAATAATGAATTAAGTTAAAATGGTACATTAAATTTTCTTTGTTTTTTACTACGTATTTTTTAATGAAATTCCATCAAAGGTCCAATTAAAACCCTTGTTAGTACTCCGTAATATACGGTGGCATCTCATACGTTCGTTCGTGTATAATACGTTGGGATTTTATAAAATATGCTTTATTATGTACTGTATATTAAACGTTCGGGATACGGATACAAGTACATACATGTTTTAAAAGCTTTCAGTTTTTAAAATATCTTATTATATGTGTATATAATTAACATATGTGTCAAATCTACACATATTTATCGAATAATAGTCATCAATTCATAATAATGTAAATAAACAGAATGCAAAAATATTTTTAATGAAATATTTAGAATATAATTAACCAAATTGGAATTTCGACGTTATTAAGATATTTATTTGAAAAAATATACTCCCTTCGTCAAGGAAGAACATCCTTGTTTTACATATAATCTCAAATATATAATTTCCCCAGCAACCACTCTCTTCCACAATGGTTTACTCTACGAAATTAGTTTGCCTATAAGATACACTAGCAGCTGAGTAAAAATGCTTCAATGGATTCATTCCTCTTAAGACCTATTTGGAGTTGCTTAAAGAGTTTGAACTATGAATGCTCTTTCACTTCTTGCTTATCTCAAATTTCTTGAGATATAAATATCAGCGTTGTAATTTTTCTCTTTGATTCATGACATCTTCTCTCTGTTCAATGTTTTTTCGTACATCTCAGCCGATTGGAAAATTATTGGGATGCCCCAACAATTGTACATCATTTATACATCAGAGGCAAAGACAAACATAATATCTGTTCGGGCATTGTGTTTGCCTTCTAAAATGTGTATATCTTGAGAAATTTATCCCAGTTTTCTTACAAAGCTGGAAATCAATTTCCTCGGCAATCAAGAATCTGGCAATGTCAATAGAGGGGAGCTTTCTTTTTCAAGCTCTCAAAATAAGCTGGTATTTTTATATACTCCCTCCATCCCAAAATTGATTAAAATATTTCTACTTTCGTGACATGTGCACATCATAAAGACTAAAATACCCCTACTTTTCATTAACATCCCCACCCCCTATGGTTTTGATTACGGGTATTTTGGGAAAATTCAAAAGTTTAACTTCACCTTAAAAAGTGTGAAAAGAGAATATTGTAAACAGTTTCAGGATAGTATAGTTACTATAGTGTAGAGACAACTCTTGGCAATGTACCATCTAGCATATCAAATTTGGACTCATGTTCACATTATGGAAGCTATATAAGCTATAGTTAAAGGAGAAACGACATCGCATATTTCATTATTTGTATGCACTCAAAGAGCCAGGTAGTGTAACAACAATACAACGTGCACCAGAAAACGAGCTGTTGAGCTCAAGATCACGTCAATTATGATCACTAATAAGCCCTGAACAAATAAAAATAGATTCGGTTTCTTCTCCCATCAATATATTGGGCAAATGAAACTGCTATTGGGCATCAGTCACTGTCATCACCATCGGAGTGTTCTTCGTCTCTGTGTTTGACGCTAGTCTTATTACGCCTCATTAAGCTCGCTAGCTCTTGAATTGAACACGAAGTGCTTCTCTCCATCTTAACAGCAAGTATCTCTGTCTGTTCTACAAAGCCATAACCAATAAGTTTATTCCTCAACTGCTCACAGGTTGAAGCATAAGGCGGTATTCCTTCATCAATCATCATTTCAAAATATTTGCAAGCTTCCTCGAGTTTTCCCTTCTTCCGACAGAGTCCATGGACCATGACAGCATATGTTGAGACTGAAGGGTAGTATCCCCTTTCTTCCATACCATTCCAAACCTTATTTGCACTATCAAACCTTCCCACCCTAATGAGCATTTTAAGAATCATATTATACGTGTGACGATCTGGTTGGCAACCGCATCGATCCATTCTTGAAATTAGTTTAAGAGCTTGATTAACTTCATTGTGATCACAATGGAAAGCTAGAATGGTATTGTAGCTCCAAGAGTCGGGACTTGCCCCTCTATCAACCATCTCATTCAGCAGTTGGTATGCATCTTCCACCTTACTAGCCTTGCAGAGTTTCTTGATGATGCAATTGTAAGTAAACACGTTAGGGACAAGATCATACCTCTTCATCCTAGCAAGAACCTTGAAAGCAGAATGAAGATCATTTGAGTTGCAATGAGAATGGATGAATATGGAGTAGGTAAAAGCATCCGGTTCCATTCCCATAGACCTCATCTTCTTGAAGAATGTATAAGCCTCATTCAGCTGACCTACTTTGCATAGAGACTCCAAGAGAGCATTCCAAGCGGGCAAATGAGCAGAACACCCTCTCTGATTCATTTCATCAAACAGCTTCTGTGCCTGAGGAAGTTTCCCCAACTCTCCCCAACCCCTGATCAAAATGCTATAACATTTTGGGCAGGGTGGGTAACTCCCCTTAACTCTGTCAAAGAATTGCTGGGCATGTTCTGTCTGCTTTCTTTTGCACAAAGCGTACACAAGGTGCCCGAGATCGTCTACACTCGGTTCAATTCCAAAATCGGCCATCTTGCAAAATGCCCTTATGGCATCAGCAGGAAGATTAGCCCTGCAATAAGCCCTGATCACAATGGAGAATATATGTGGAGTGGTTTTGCAAGATGTGTTGTCTCTCATTTCCATGAGAAAATCCCATAGCAACGGAAACTGCTTGCTACGTCCTAAGATGTCCACTAGAATGCGATAGCTATCTTCACTGTGCTTGAAACCAGGTAGCCTCTGAGCCCAGATGAAGAATCTGTGAGCGGAAAACCCTAAATTTTTGCACCGTTTGAGCACTTGTTCAACAAGATCGCTGGAGATTTGGGAGCCAAATGGACAGAGGGCTGACTCGATATCGTGATGCGGACTCCTGAAGTCGCTGAGAATCCTAGAGAGGTCGTTGACGAGGTGAGAAGAGGAACACGAAAGAGAAGACGGGTCTGAGCTTTGAGGGATTGATTGGGTTTGGAGTTGGTCGGAAAGAGATGCGGATGTGGAGAGCCGAGACCGGTGGACGGCGGTGGTCGGCGGTGGAGATAAAGGGATGCTTTGAGAAATTATGTGATGGTAAGGTCGGTGAGAAAGACGAATGCTGAAGAGTAATGTGCAGAAGGGATGAATGCTTCTCCTGCCAATGGTCGACAACATGGTTGGAAAGTGAAGCCTGGCAAACGGAGAGGGGGAGAAGGCAAATTTCAAACTCTCTCCAGTTTAAATAGGGGTGTAAATGTGTAATCTCATATTTGTGTTCAAAGAAATCGCCCTACGCAACACTCTAACTCATGTAATACGGAGTACTACGCATTTAGCAGTGCTTATTGTTTTTCACCAAATTAGCTACGGAGTATTTATGTTGTCAATCTCTTCCAATAATACTCTTTATGTTGTCAATTCCTTTTATCTATCCCACTATCAATTATTTCTATTCCTCTTTCAACTCTTATATCAAATTCGGACTCACATAATGTATACTTTGTGCATAGTGGCATAGTACTCTTTTCTATCAAATTCTTTCTTCGATCAATTAAATGTAGTTTTGAATAAATATATATAATAAAAATACGATATATCAAAATTATATCATAAAAATATGTCAATTATGAATACTTTCTTCATCCCAAAATAAGGCTCTTATTCGATTTACGATGTTTGATTGAAGATACTTTTAAATCAATATAAGTAAAAATCGGTGTATAATTAAAAAATATGAACTATATATTAAAAACTACATAAAAAATTCTATAAAGAAGTGGTGACAATGGAACTTACATATAAAACTACCAATGTTATAAATTATTATTTGACTTTCATTTTGTGCAAACAGCTTGTGGTTGATTTTATGACAATGGGGTTTTATCATGAAAGAGATTGTTATGAAATGTGTTACCCAATATGGTGGCTGTAAATATTTGGGCAGTACGGATTGATCATGTTCTGCAAACACTTTCTGGCAGTGAATTTGTCTTCTATATATAATATGGCAGACAAGAGTGCAAATATGGCAGTGTATAAAAGTTTGCGGCCTAAACAAATTTGTATGTACTTCTTTAACTTCCATTAATAATATGGGAGTGAAATTAGACATACATATAAAATTGCCAATGTTATGAATTATGAATTGAGTTTCATATTGTGCAAAAGCCATTTGCTTCGTTCTATGACTATTGGGTTTGAACATTCAAGAATCGTTATGAAAACGTGTTACTGAATAGGGGGCTGTTATTTTTTTGACAGTGTGGAATAATCAACTTCTAGCTACACTTTTTGGAAATGTCATATGACCATGTTTGTAACGCCCTGAAAACCGGTCTAAAAATTTTAACTTTCTAGTACAAAGAAAAAAATATAATAATAAATTTATGTTTTAAAAAAATATAATAAAGTAATATGTTACTATTTTTTTGGAAAAAAAATATTAAAAGTTAAGCTTTAATGAGTGAATTAATAGAGAGGATAAATAAAAGGAGTAAAGTGAACNCTAAATAAAATTATTCTGATAAAGTAATTTATTTTCTTGAGAAACAAATTATGTTAAAATGATGTGTGGGAAATATGGGACTTAACGGTATAAGTTTTATTTTTTTTTCCAAAAATATATAATAATCAAAACTGTGGAAATCGATCACGTAGTATTAAACCAACGGACCAAGAAAACTTTTTTTCCCTTTGTTTCTCACGCCACCCACATTGTTTTCTTCACTCATTTAATTGTTTCTATTTCCCCACATGTTTAACTCTTCATCTCCCTCCACCATTCCACACACTTCCATCCCTTAGTATAAATACTAGCTAGTCATGGAGGGACAAGGTAAAAAAAACAAATAATAATAATAAAAAAAACATAGATAGAGATAGGAGGGTTGCTTCGGGGAGGAGAAGCAGGAAGGTGTCATCTTGTTGCCCCGTCGAAACTGTGGACTTACGAGGTGTGCCGTTGACCCTAACCTTTAGATATATATTTCATGTTAATATATTTTGTGCACTTTCCTTTCATTTAATTAAAACCTGAATTTACTCTTTTAGATAATAAATTAAAAGAGAAAGATAAGAATCATAATAATCAAAAATATATTATCATCATTATTGTTGTTGTTATTATTATCATTAGTACTTTTTTTTTTATATAAAAAAAATATTATCATAACCGAAGGTAAGGAAAAATGATTGGTTGTTATAATGATTAATATATACGGCAGTAGTGGAATTCATGGAAAAATAGAGCATATCAATTCACGTATACATAGTATATGTATGTTAATATACTTTTAACCAAATAAATATGTTTGAATGATTTGTGAATAAGTACGGTTAATTTGTTTTTTTTAATCCAAAGGGTAAAAAAAAAATCTAACACAGATGTGTAGCTCTGCACATTAATACATACACACAAGTACATGGACATGACTGAACTTAACCTTTTGGTACATAACACTTTTTCGGTTCTGTATATTATTATTAATATTACTATTATTAGTATTACCATTTTATTATTTTAAGAAATATGTGTTTTATATGGAACCGAATGCAAGCATGATTAAGTAAATAAGTTTGTTGTGTTTTTGTCCTAGATGTTATAAACAGTGATGTTTGGTCAACAAATATGTGGGTATGAACTAATACACCTTCGAGGCCTAAGTAGGCAGTAAGTAAGGACTTATTGGCCATGCAACAGTAAAATATTTTGAAAGAAGGAGATGTGGTTCGAGTAATTTTTTTTTTCCGAAATGATTTATGCTTGGAGGCATAAAAAGTGATTTATTTAAATGACATACTAGAGTTAACCAAAATAGCTAGTGGACGAAGTAAAAGCTTCAGAGTTAAAATAACGACATACCCTGACCAGGTATTGTCACGTTTACCAAGTGGTTTAACCACACGTTATAAGGCTGGATCGTATGTGTCCAAGTGGATGAGCCTACAAATAATCATACCACAACGTGTGCACGAGAATCCAACAATGACCCCGTGGGTCTAGGGTTCACTTCTGATTACTGGACCCGAGGTCACGGGGAGGTATCCGAAGTAAAACTACGAATCGACTAGTGCGGTGTTCCAGCCTAGTCACGGCTTAGTCTCTAGTAAAGGGTTAACCTAGTAGGTCAAGTATTTTCTAAATAACTTTTCAAAGTGAGATTATTTACTTAATGATTTTAATTATGCAAAAAGCTCATAAAACATGAATAACTTAAAATGCCCAAAAATATATTTACATGTTATATATATGTCTATTTGTTATTTGCCACTCAGCTTTTGCTGAGCGTGTAGTGTTTAACTGCACGCAGGTACTAGCAAGGAAAACAACTGCTTAGGAGGAAAGCATGGACGTGGAGGCCGTGCCGAAGAAGTTCCTTTTTAATATTTAATATTGAATAAAACGTCGAACTTAATTTTACTCTTTGAGCTTAAACCCAAGGTTGTATTAACTATGGATGTTTTACTTAAAGTTTATGCAGAAAACGTTTTTTTTAAAATTCTCTTTAGCTATCAAAAGGAGAATATATTTCGAAAAAAGTGATATTTTACAAAGTAACCCGGTTTTACTAGCATTCTAGTCTGGATGATTCGGGTCATCCAGGGTGGGGTGTTACAATGTTTGCCTAGTGCGTTTTGGTCAAATTGGATTTATATCTAAAAATCCCAGTGTAATAAATTATTCATTGAGTTCCATTGGAAGTGGATACAAAAAAATCACCAAAATGACTAGTGCTTGAATAACTTTAATAAACAAAGTATGAAGTGTAAGCTCAAAGATTTTTGGCAGTGTGGAATGCTTGTGATCTAGGTGTACTTTTTTGCAGTGTATTATGTCATATGTTTTAGCCAGTGTGCTATGTTGCACAATTCTGCATAATGTTGCAGTGTATGCTGCTTACAAAGTCTTAAAATTTACAACATAATACCTTCCATTATCTATTTCTTTTCAGTACCACATAAATAAAATTCGACACATGTCTAATACTAAAATCTTCTAACATTATACAAAATCAAGAAAGACCAAAAAAAGCCAAGCCCATGTTTGGCCAATGTGTTTTGCTGTAATTGATTATTCATGAAATCAGTCATATATTTTTGGGCAGTGTACAATTCATACATGAAAACAGTCATACACATTTTTGGCAATGTGGAATTCATACATGAAAATAGAGTGGAATTCATACATAAAAAGAGCTATACATTTTTTGGACAGAGTTGAATTGAAACATGAAAACAGTCATACACTTTTTGAAGGTGTAGAATTTATACATGAAAACACTGCTACATAAGTCAATGGACATTGCACTCCAACATGAAATTAAGGAACACAATAATACACTTACACACTAACATAAGATATAACAACATATATCTATTTTACACTGCCACATTAAATACTGACATATAAAAAACCACACTGCCTACTACATAGTTACAAGTGAACAACCACACTGCCCAAAACAATCATATTTTTTGGCAGTGCGTAATGAACATTTGTTGTTTAATTAAAGGAAAAAATCAGAATCACATGTATGAAACAAATAGCACTTCTATTTAGAGTATTTTAATGCTCTAAGAGTGCTATTTTGTTTTTTCTCCCATGTCATTACCATTTTTGTATCTATGTGTACCCCAACATTTATACCCCAATTTGTACCCCGCAGGTTTACACCAACATTTTATGTTGGTGTAAAACTAATTTTTGTTAACGCACCAACACTTTGTGTCCGTGTAAATTTTTGTTAACGTACCAACACTTGTGTCGGTGTAAACCATCAAAATATTTGTGTATAACTGTTGTGTACAAATGGGGTATAATTTTTGGTGTAAGTGTAGCATACTCCTTATTTAATTTATCATCTGCATACTCCCCAATCCTATTTGAATCTTTATGTATACTATTCACATGGTCAAATTTTATATATTTTGATTCATTATTTTCATTTCTCGTTTAATAATAGAATGTAATCTTGGCATCTATAGTTTTGTAAATTTTTTTATTAATCTTTTTAATATATAATTTTTATTTTTAAATTTTACACCTACAATCAAATAAATTGAATTAAAAATAGAGTTGGCCAAGCATCGTAATACGTACTAGAAATATTCAAATGGGATGGAGGGTGTATCAAATTCGGATACTATTGGATGTTAAGAATGAGAGTAAATTACATAATTGGTCCTTTATAACAGGGGGGTTTCCATATTTAGTCCTCTATTGTCAAATATTACCCCCGTAGTCCTTTTTTTAAGGGTACCTTTCCACAAATGGTCCTTTTTTTGATCTTCTGTCGTGTTGGTGTTAATTTAAAGGCTAAAAGTATAATTTGACGTCAACATTATGTCTAGTGACGTGTTCTGATATTGGTTAAGCGGATAACACAAAAATAATGACTATGATTGTGGGCTAGGATTCTGACGAAAGATCACATTTGTAGACTATAGTTGTCGAAAAAAAACGACTGTAATTAACAAACGATGCAAACGGAACAGCCTTTGGAATTGTGTATGACAAAAAAGATATATTATCATTGTGAAATTATACTTTTAGCTCTCAAATTAGCACCAACATGATAGAAGATCAAAAAAAGGACTATTTGTGGAAAGGTACCTATAAAAGAAGGACTACTTGGGTAATATTTGATAATAGAGGACTAAATAGGGAAATCCCCTTGTTATAAAGGACCAATTATATAATTTACTCTAAGAATGAGGTAGTAGAAGTAGTAGAGAGAGCTCGATATGCTATTTTTGAAAACTTAGAATCTCATTCCCTCCTTGTTGGGCAAGGGGTCTACTTATACAACAGATCTTGTTCATCAATCGGAAATAAGCCAAAAGGCTCAATCATCATAGGCCTTGGTCCATGAGCCTCATTAATTACACTTATCCTTTCCTTCATGACATATCACTTTCTAATGACGTTTATCTCGTTGACCACGATAATGATGCGTCACCCTCTTATGACGTCCCTACCTCTGATCGTAGAGTTCGTGTGGTTTTTCAAGAGTTGACCTTCATGCGTATGGCGCGGCTTCGGAGCTGCAGAGGGTGCATGAGATGGCCGAATGTGACAACGAGGCATGTGCACGGCCGAGTATGCCCCATGGGTCGAGCGTCTTACTTCAACGACGTGCTCATTTGCTCTAGGCCGAGCATATAACAAATATGGGTCCGAATGGTAGAGGTCATATCTCCATCAGATACTACCCGCCAAAAGGAGACAATCACAAAGGATATATTCCAGGAGATAAAGGACAAAATCCTACAACACAAGAAGGATCAACTCAAGGACATAACATGGGCCTAGCACGTGGCCACGCATGGGCACAAATGGTCCTGTTCCTCAGTTCCTACTATAAATATGTTTGTAAACCCACTTTGACGGGTATCTAGAGTGTCTTGTAAAACTCTAGCTTGCAACTATATATATATATATATATGTATGTATGTATGTATGTATGTATGTATGTATGTATGTATGTATGTATGTATGTATATATATGTATGTATGTATGTATATATATATATGTATATATGTGTGTGCATATATATATATATATATATATATATATATATATATGATTTTCAAGTAGAGCCTCCTAATCGATTCTCCTCCTTATGCCATAATCGTTTGTTTGTCCATTGCACCTCTTCTAAAGCCTTATCTTTTGCCCCAACGGACATATCCCTTCTACACCTATATAAACCCTCTTCTACCTTCATTATACTCACCAATTCAAGCACTCTAAACACTCCTTGATCACATATCTATTTCTCAATTATCCTTTTTCAAAAAGATTATTATTTTGAGACTAGAGAAATATTTTCTTGAGTGCAAATACTTTGTCATCCATTAGAGCTTACATCTTTAAACGCTACTTGCTCAAGATTGTGAGCTTTTCATTCTTGTGTTGTTGTAAACTCAATATTTCTTTTGAGTTTGAGGTTGTAAAGACTTGTGTAACTCAAGTCTTGTTTGTAAGAGTTGAGGCTTGTGGGATTCAAGTTCTCAAGTTGAGGTGGTGAACCAGTATACATCACGAAGTTCTTCTTCCTCTCCACTCTTTACTTTATTCTCGCAAGTTTTACGCTTTATTTTATTTCTCGCAAAAAACGCTCATTATATAACACAACTCCATTCACCCCCTCCTAGAGTTTCATCTCTTGTCTAACAATTGGTATCGAAGCAGGAAATTCTTCGAATACATTTTAAAATTTTGATGAAATAAAAGATTGATGGCATCTAGAATGTGCGACGCAGGAGTCAACGAAGAACAATCTAAAACAAGACCACCCTTGTTTGATGGAACAAACTACTCCTATTGGAAGGAGAGGATGAGTATCTTCATACAATCAAATGATTACAAATTATGGTTGTAACACCCCAATTCGTATAACCCAGAATTATAGGAATTAAGGTGAATCACGAGAAATATTTTTTAAACTTTTCCAAATCATTAAATAAAATTTATAAAACAAAACTTCAAAATACAAAATACTAAATTCAGATCGATCCTTTACAAAATGTCATAGATAGCGGAAGACTTAAATAATACAAATACAATGATGTGGGTCAAGCCCAAAACTTCAAATGCAATACTTGTGAAAATCATGCATGTCAACCTACCATCCTATCGTCTCTTCGTCCTCTGGGTGGTTCACATAATCTGTGCTTCAATCTACGTGTAGACAAAAAGATTACACGCTCAGCATAAAGATGAGTGGTACGATAACGCGAGAGATCAATAACATATTTATACTTAAATACCATGCATCACATTGGACACATAATTTTCATGGTTGCATGGTAGATAGCACAAGATGTAAGATACACGTATACATATCAAGGAGATTCATTTTAGAAAATTATCTGAATAATACCTTGGCCTTGTTGTCAACGATGTTGGATATGAAGTGCAATATGTTTTGCACAAATCCGAGTCGCCCATATTTATAGATATAATCAAGATGTTTATTCATGATGATGGAACAATATGAATGACATGAATCTCATAATGACTAAATGGTTCACAAATTGACCAAATGTTCCATGTCTGTACTTAGAGTACGAGAACCTCATAATGACTACATGAAATATGATGCATGAGTTAGACTATGCAGGACCCCGCGCTCCGACGTCACTCCACATTGGAAATGATTCAGGCAAACATTAGTCTCATACAAGACAAGAAATAATGGATGGTAACCGAAATCTAGTTACCATGTACTACACAAGCCCTCTGAATAAAACCAGTTGGACCCGAAGGCTCCTCGACGACCTCGCTATAAGAGGCGCAGTACTAGGCCTGACCTCTTAAGCGGATACGTCATGATATGAATGATTCCTATATCATGCCTCTTGGAACATGCATGACTTATGACCTCGAAGACTTATTTTGAAATTTAAGTCTCGGGATCTAATTCATATTTCAATTATTGGTTTTTATCTTAGAAACATTTTGATTTTTAGACCTTGGTTCTTAGCATAATTTTCTTTAGTTGGGTTTTGACTAGCTAATAGTCCGATTATCAAGCTTGGTAATTTTTGGTCCTAAACTTCCGCAGCACTTGATAGCCAATTATCGCTTGGTGATAATCGATTATCAAGCTGAGCAACTTCTGAGGTCAAAGTTCAGTAGAGCCTGATAGTCGATTGTCACTGGATGATAATCGATTATCAAGCCTTCTGCTTCCTAACAGAAAATACAGCGAGTCCAGATAGTCGATTATGAGAACCTAATAATCGATTATCACGGTACCCAGGTTCTTGTTTTGGTCTGTCAAATTAAGTTCAACCTTCTAAAGATTATAATGAACATTTAAGATTTACAAATATATTTATATATGTAGTGCCTATTCACTCCAATGAATTTCTAGATGATTTTTTTTTACAAGTTTCATACCATATATCTTTATAACGAGAAACTACGACCGTATACAGATTCAACGTAGGTTATGCAAAGTAGTTGAGCATATTGAACAACAAATACACATATATTTGGACATGGATTTACGTGTTCATGCAATCGTCTAAATGTAGTTTAGGTGTTTTGTATATTCATTTGTCAAATACGTATCAAGTGATGTTATTAAGATATCCATTGGTATCTCCTCAAGCCTAACCATATTCTTCATAATCTAACCGTTCTACTACTTTTATTTCAAAATTCAAATTTTTTATGATTGAGTCAAATATCCATTTAGCGTTTTTGCAATCCCTCAATAACGTAACGTCTTCTCATCCTCGTTGTTCTCTACGGAACTTCTATAGATCAAGAACATAACATGGTATAAATCTAAATACAAATAACCATATAAACAACAAACGTATTTGCATATAAAAATATAAAAGATTCCTCCGTTATATCTAACGTGTACATACCTCGAATACGATACGATAATCTAGACGCTAGAATGAACCGAATGAATTAACAACGTCAATGAACGGTCGTCAAACTATTGACCTTCTGACTTCCAAATAGTTTCTTGAGTTTCGGTTTCTTCTCGCGAATATGATACAGGGGTTGTGGTTAGTTGGCACGCACCCAACAAATAGCGGGTTGGATGAGACGATACCGAGAATGGAGACGGAAGTTGCAAACCTCGCGTTTTCTGTCACCACTGGACCAGTTTTGGTAGAATAGCTGTATTGCCTTCGTTAGTCGTCCAATTGACAAACTGTTTGCGGCTGTGGTTTGCTGACTCGCAAGGCTACAGATTTGATTGAGAAACCATGACCAAACAGTGGGTTGAAGATGGTCGAAATTCTGCCCAAAGTGGACTAACGAGATTTTGCTTCCAAAAATCAGCACCTCCTTCCTCTTCTTCCTCTTCTTCTCCTCCGTCGGCCTTCCTCCTCGGTGTTGCTGCTGTATTTCTGGCAAGACCGAGAGAGAGATGAGAGGGAGAGGAAAGGTGGAAGTGGGATGGTGATGGTGATACAAACTATGAAGAACATGGGAACAGGGAATGGATGGAGTAATATTTATATGGCCAAGTATGAGGAGATAAAGAGATTCAACATGTGTTGAATAGGGTTTCCTTTTGGTGGAGAACCCAAAGTGGCATGGGGTGGTAAAATCTAGGTTACTCCGTAATTAAATAATTGCTCTGAACAAGACACGCTTTTTCCCCAAAACAGCTCCGAATTGAAAACCGATTGCGTTTTTGTAAATAATCAGTCAAAACTAAATTTATGATATGTTTAAAATATTTTTCTCAATACTTTATTTTCTAACTTCTGGGTCCTTCCCAATCATTAATTAATTTATTTAATTAATTAATATTAAGAGGCCTGTTATTCAAACACCTTTCTATAATTAAAATACATTAACTTTTGATGTCCATCTAATGAGATCAAAATCTTAATATTTATTATTTAAAATAATGAGTCTCAATAAATGATATTTATTTATTTTAAAAATTGGCTAACTATTAGGACGGATTATCAGGCGTTACTATTGGTTTAAAAATTGGCTAACTATTAGGACGGTTTAAAAATTGGCTAACTATTGGTTAATTGTGAAGAACGAATGCAATGTTCCCATGAAGAAGGTGGGAGAAGTCAACGTTCCCAAACTGAAGAGGAATACACCAACGAAGGTTGCCAGAAGATGGAGCTCAACGCCAAACCAATAAACATGATTTATTACAATGTTAACGATGACTACCGCAAGATTTCACGGTGTGGGAGAAGTTGGAGATCACCTATGAAGGAACCGCCCAATTGAGAGAGACGAAGATTGGCATGACCAAC
Source organism: Cuscuta campestris (assembly GCA_900332095.2). Taxonomy (NCBI): domain Eukaryota; kingdom Viridiplantae; phylum Streptophyta; class Magnoliopsida; order Solanales; family Convolvulaceae; genus Cuscuta; species Cuscuta campestris. The sequence continues at coordinate 839,488 of OOIL02000560.1, forward strand.
TCACCCACGAGTATGAGTTGTTTCCCATGAAGGAGAACGAGAAGATTGAGGAATATTTGGAAGGTAATATTTGGAAGGTAGTATTTGAAAGTTAATTTTTAGAGGTTGGGAGGAACGAGGTACATCCACACTCAAACCAACCTCTGGTTTGAAGATGTCAACTTCGTGGAGAAGTTTCACTCAAAATTCCTCAAGAAAGAAATCATGTCGCCGAAGATTGTGGACCCGACTCTCTTTCTCTCGGAAACCTATGCCCCAAGCAAGATCCACTTCAATCAACAAGGTTTGCTTTGTTTTATCTACTTGACGTATGAGTTCTTTTGTTTGAATCTTATTCGTCAATTTTATTTCAAATATTGGTATTATTCTTGGAGACAATCCTATTTTGATCTCCCATTTTTACGGAAAAACCATTCGGGTTGATGCCGCGGCCTTGATGTAACGACACGAAAATCGGTCTAGAAGAATTAACTACGTAAATCGCCGATTTTGACCGTGTGGGCCCTGACGGCTTGAAAAATAAAAAAATTAGGAAAAATATTTTGAATACAGCGTTGCGTTCTAATTATTTTTCCAAGTTAAAAAATGTGATCGGTTTTGAAATCGGACTCCGTTTGAAAAACAACCTGAAATTCAAACAGATAAACTATTTCTTTCGAAACAAGAATTTCAACCCAAACCTACATTCATCCCCTCTCGATCTCCAGGATTTCCAAATCAATCCCAACATTATTCTCATCACATCATCCTTATCACACACATCATCTTGTTCCCAACCCACTCAACACAAACCCACCTTCTTCTCTCATCATATTTGGCCCTTAGTTTGGTGGGGTGTGTGTGAAATAATCTAAGGCATCCCTGCATGTTTATCAATATAAGGAGACTTATACACTTCATTCATTCATTCCAACACTTTGAAAGTTCCTGCAAACATTGGTCATCTTCTTCTTTAGCTTCTCCACCCATTTTGAACCGTTTTTCGACATTGTATGGATGATAAATCTTTGGTATTTGTTTGATTGATTTGTAACCAAATTTTAACTTCCAAAAATACTAAAAATGAATGTTTTGGACTATAAGAACTCTAATACCAAAATTGATTATGTCAAATCATAATTTCCATATGTGCTATTAACCAAACGATATTATTGGACGGGTTGGACTAGAAGATTTATAGCACTATATTATGTGGTTTAAACTTGAGATTCTCACATGATCCAATTCATGAACATGATTAAATGATGTATAATGATATAAAGGATATTATGGATGATATTATGTTAGAGACCTTATGGTAAAACTTTATATGCTACAATCCGTAAATGTGATGATTATGATGGTGGTACTAATAACCAAAAAAGGGTATTTTTAGATAGTCTAAATCTAGATTATTTCTAGTGGTAAATAGTATGTATTTGAGCGTATAGATGTGGGCGATATTAGGAGTTGAGTATGTATGTACATTAGGTCGAGACTAGTTAGGCGACTAGGGATCACTCAACACGTGCGTTCAGAACCAGAAGAGTATTTATACCCAAACTGGGAAAGGCCACGGAACAAATTCTAAACCTAAAGAGAAGGGCACTGGGACCCAGACTCAGACAACGGAAATCTTATCGAGTCTACCTCTACGGAGAACGACTCAGGATGGCGTGAGGATAAATTAATAATGGTTGGAAATAAAGGATGTCACTATAATCGTATAGTGATCGGTTAAATGAACGATGTTGATTTACTCTACGTTATGGATTAATTTCTATTAGAAATACTCGCTCGATGAAATGATGTAACAATAATAATTTATCAAATATATAAATAAAGTATATTTGACAATAATACCCTTTATGTTTCATAAGTACTTTGGATACGTATTATTATACGAAGAGATGTTCTTATACATTGTCGTAAAATGAAGAATGTCAGAATTTTATAAATGAAGGTTTCATAAAGAAGATAAAGAAGATTTTCTTAAATAAAAGGGTTTAAAGGGTATTGATTCCCGTATGCATGTGAATGTGTGTCATAAATTATTTTATAGAATCTACGTTGTGGTACCACTCAACGGTTTCGCTAAGCGCGCAGTTGTCTTTTTTGTGTGACTCTGCGTAGGTAATAAGTTGTGGCATCCATCCGGAAGATGCTGAGGCGGGAGAGTTGGCAAGTGGATGCGGGAAATATTTTTAATAATTCAAAGTATTTGGGGACTTGAACCCAAATATGTAAATATGTTGAATCTTATTAATTAGCTTCCGCAACGATTAAATTAAATTACTCCGAAAATTATTTTATCATGTTTGAGTAGACTATGTTTTAAATGATTTTAAATTACTGTTAGTATTACTTTTAAAAGATTATGGAATGTTACTTTACCAATTTGCTAGCGCTCTGCTCCGCTAACCCGTGTGAATTGGGTTATGCGAATCGGGGTGTTACACTTGACGAACATTCTTGGCCTTCGTTGAGGTCAAGTTTGTGGAAATTTTGATGACTATTTCCAATACCAAGCAATTTGGGAGCAACTCGGTGTACCCTTTAATCGGCTCACTTATGCCACTTCTCATAGCCCGAGGGTGACCAATCTCAATTTGACTCAACGGGTGCAACAATAGATCTTTTGCTATGTCTTGTTGCCTCGTGACTTGAACCACAGCATTGTGAACAAGGATGATATTTGTTTGTTTCACGTCCTTTTGAACAACGTTACAATTTATTGGATTCACTACTTTCTCATTGCTCTTTGTGATGGCTCTCAAGTCCATCATCTTCATTTTGCTATCCCGATCATGCTTATTCTACTCACTTGTGAAGTGGACTTCTCTTGGGACATCCGGGTTCCGGTGAAGAAGACGTGTTTCATCAAGGAAACAAAGTTCACCCGCTTTGTATTCTGGGCCGAAGGTGAAGTGCCGCGATCGCGTGCGGTTGAGGTAGACCAAGATGAGAGCATGCAAGAAAGCTAAAACGAAGCATCAAACATTTGGAGTCATGCTGGTGAAGGTACAAGCCGTGCCACAGTTCAAAAACATCGGCGCAGACGTCCATGTCCAAGAGAAGATGAGCCCGAACCGTCTTGGGTCTGGAAGATTTTGGACGCCATCACCTGTGTTTGTGATGACATTAGACAACTCTTCGAACGAGTCACCCTCCTAGAGCATCACCACTTCTCGCGCTCCTACCGTGGTCCTCGTTACAGCACGTTCGGTAGACTTCGAGCTTGTTCTTTTTTATTGACTATGCATCATCTTTGAATGTTATCTACTGCGTTATGTTGTATGACATTGAATTTTCTTTGCTTATGATTGTTGCTCATGGTGCTATAGCTTTCTCATGCCTTGTATTTAAATGGTTTGGCAATTTTGTTCTTGAAGAACAAATTGTCCCTTTGGCATAATTAGCATTAATTCTTTTTTTAAGGGAAACTATTGTAAATATTTTACAGGATTTTTTTTGTATCCTCTTTTCCTAAACCTTTCATGGTTTGAGGGGGAAGCCTTCTTTTAATAATGTCAAAGGGGGAAGGATAGTTGAGAATCGTTTTCCGCTTATATGTCCAATAATTCCCACTTTCTTTTGTGTAGGAGGAATCCACTCAAAACGGAAGTGTTTCTTGATTTCCTTTGCTTCTCTCAACTATGGTTTGTCATTATCAAAAAGGGGGAAATTGTTAGACATGAGTTCAAACTCCTTTAGATATTTCTGTGTTGTTATTTTTCATGTTTTGATAAATGACAAACACATCAACCACATTATTTTATATATATCAAGAAGGAAAAGAAGCATATCAAGAAATACATGTCGGTTAAATGACGTTCAATCCCTATGCACTTGTAGAAGTGCAAGTGAAGATTTCCGAAGTTTTTATTTATTTGAGTCATAGGAAAATCTTGTAAGGATGAAAAAATATTCTTTACTCAAAACAAAATTTATTTTTTAGAGGGTCACAAATTAAAATTTTTGTCAATTGAAAAATGTAATTTTCTCTATCAACAAATATCTCTTTTGAGTCAGTTACAAAATGTGTCAAAATTATTCTTAAACCATTTTATATATATATAAACATTTTTTTGGTAAGAAAAATATCTTTTAAAATATTTTTTGTAGATCTTTTGACACACAAATTATTTTGGGTCTCATGTCCACACCCAAATTATCAATTCTTCATTCCAAGTATTTGGATTACTTTGATAGTGATTGGGATCCTTATATACTCTTCTTTGTGTTGGAAACAAAAATCCTCCATCTCCTCGCACATGACTGTTTTCTTGTTGTCTGTACATTATTCGTGTTAGAAATTGATTATCCCACTTTGTCAAAAATCAATTTTTCATCTCATGCACCAAAGGGTTTCGCCCAGGCATTAAAAATCGATTATTATCTATCAGGGATAATCGATTAGCATTTTTTGCACAGAAGGATTCTCGGGCAGAGCCTCCTAACCGATTATCCTCCTTATGCCATAATCGATTTTTTGTCCATTGCACCTCTTCTAAAGCCTTATCTTTTGCCCCAACGGACATATCCCTTCTACACCTATATAAACCCTTTTTTACCTTCATTATACTCACCAATTCAAGCACTCTAAACACTCCTTGATCACATATCTATTGCTCAATCAATCTTCTTCAAAAAGATTATTATTTTGAGGGTATAAAAATATTTTCTTGAGTGCAAATACTTTGTCATCCATTAGAGCTTACATCTTTAAAAACGGCTTGCTCAATTTTATGAGCTTTTCATTCTTGTGTTGTTGTAAACTCAATATTTCTTTTGAGTTTGAGGTTGCTAAGACTTGTGTGACTCAAGTCTTGCTTGTAAGAGTTGAGGCTTGTGGGATTCAAGTTCTCAAGTTGTAAAAGGTTTTTCAAGCACCTGTTGAAGCTTGAAGATTAGTAGGACCTTTGAGAGAGTCTCTCGGAGGACTGGACTAGCCACGAGGTGGTGAACCAGTATAATCACGGTGTTCTTCTTTGTCTCTACTCTTCATTTTATGCCAACAAGTTTTACGCTTTATTTTTTTCTTGTGAAAAACACTCATTCTAGACCACAACTCTATTCACCCCCCTCTAGAGTTACATCTCTTGTATAACATACATTTGGTAGGGGTTGAAGCTATACCTTACCTTGAGTTATCTCCTTCAATGGAGGTTGAAGAACTTTGAAGGAGGTGGAGATACAAACCTGCAGGGATTCTTTCAATTGTTGAGGTGAATGAATGAAGGAATTGGGGGCTACTTTAATGAAGAAGGTGCATGAATGTTGGGGGAATGTATCAAGTTCAACCACCCAATATTCCAAGTGAGGTGACTCCCCATGTTAGGTAACCTCTAAACATTGAGGTGTGGGTTGGTACAGGTGCTGAGATTTGGGACTTTTATATAAGAAATATTTGTAAGACTTGATTAAAATCTTGTTCCATAAGAAATACTTTATTTGTTTAAATTCTTTATTTTTTGCCAAATGGAGTCAAATTTTGATACTGGTCGCGTTTTTAAACTCAGAGAAATAAATACAATCTAAAGATGAATTTAAAATATTTTTCAAGCCTCTGGGCGGTCAAAATTGACAATTTAATTAACTTATTCTTTTAAACTAGTTTTTGTGGCATTACATAGGGTATCTCGTAAATACAACAACATTGAGCAGTGTCTATCCATCTTTCTAAAGAGAATGTTCAGTGGAGCCTAAGCAACATCATGAAGAGATGGATATAATGTATTTCCTTTGTCCCTTTTAAATTTTTTATTCTGTTTTTTTACGATTTTTAATGCAATACTTTGACTATCAAAATATCTTTATTTATACATAGATATATATTATAAAATATGACATGACAAAATTACGTTTAAAAATAAACTTATTGATATTACATATATATCAGAATTCAACATTTTTTGTAATTTAATATTTAAGTTCAAACGGGAAAACTCAAAAGGAGTGAAGGGAGATATGGCATGATCTCTTCAATATATTTTTCTAATAATTACTATGTATTAATTTTTCTTATTTAAATCAGATCAAATTAGATAAGTTCTGATCAAATTAACAACAACATTCAATTATGCTATATTAATATCACATAAAACTTGATCAAAATTAGAAAAATTTATGTACTAAGACTAATGGGAAGACCTATATAGACCCATACGAGATGATTGTGAACTCTAAAAATTTTAATATTCGTCATTCTGATACGAATATCGTATCGGATAGGGAAGAACTTCAGGCGTTCTTCAAGTTTCAAGAATATGAGGTAGAGAAAGATGGAAAACTTCGAGCGTTTCCGGACTCCAAGAGAATAGAGGATGAGATTAGAGTTTTGATATTTCTTTTCTTGATTTCACAATAACGGGGGAGGATTACAATATATAGAGAGTAAAGCTACGCTAGTTGACCTAATGGGCTCGGGATCGTACTAAACCCTAATGTATAGAATATTAATAAATAATAATAAATAATACTAATTAATAAATAATATAACTAATCTATTATCATATCATTCCCACCCCCTTAAAAACCACCTTGTCCTCAAGGTGGAGGCTCCCATTCGTGCTTCTGGACCAGAGAGATAATGCAAAACCAAAGGAGTGGTCCACTCTTGGAGTCTTCAACCATCTTTGCTCGTGCAACAAGGTGATGGAAATATGAAGTAGGACACGTAACATATGTAGTTGCTCGCGATGAAACCAGGTGCTCTGTCGTGACCACATTGACAATGTCTAACAAATTAATGGTGTCATCAAATAAAATGAGGTTTCCCACTTGCTTATTATCTGCATCTGCCATCTTGACGATACTTGCTAGAACTGTGTACTCTGTGATTGCCACCCCAACTGAATCATTTAGTGGTACATATAATTCATGGAGTGTAGAATCTGTGTTTCCACTGTTGGTACCAACGTGGTGTGTTTTGTTTTTGGCGGTCAACTCTAGGATAGAATCTATTTGCAATTGTGTAATGTCCCCAAAAGTAAAATTGATGGGCTGGGTGGGCAACCGATGATGGAGAAGCAAAGCAATTGGATTCTGCAATTTTTTTTTCTTTTTCGGAAACAGCTACTGAGCAAAGTCAACAACGGCAAATCCGCTACGAATAGCGATGGAAAATAATTCTGGGACAACGTGGTTGGTTTGGGCCAAACCCTAGATGTCGTCGGAAAATTTGGTCGCACTAAATTGATCTGTACGACCGTCAAAAAGGGCTGCAATTCTTCTTCTCTCACTCTTTTTTTTGTGCCAAGTCAAATTCCTTTTGAGTTACAAATTTTCAGAGCACACATTATAGGTACTATACGCAAAGTGACAGACGCTCCACTTTCTCCACCAACGTTGCCCCCAAAATGTGACGGATCTGAACCCTTGCAGTGGTTAGGAAAGGTATGTGCGTATTTTGAGTTTTATGAGATCCCTTTAACTGATTGTTCGAACCGTGTGACCTAAATGTTAGAGGGCTCTGCCTTGGCTTGGTTTAATTGGCGTATGTGTGGCAGCTTGATTGATGGTTGGGAGGATTTTGTTAAAAAGTTCCAAATACGATTTGCTCTGCTACATGATTTGGATTATGTTTGTTTTGAGAAGACATCAGAGAAGTCTAGAGACAAATTTGCCCACATGGTGGAAAACGCCAACACACTCCCCGCCCCGACTGTGGAGGACACAAATGAACTAAAGGAATCAAGCGAGGAATCTTTCAACAAAGAGAACAATTATAGCGGGTCTGACGTCATTGACAATGATGGTGGTGTTATTGATGGAGATGATGGTGCTAATATTACGAGTGATAAGCTATCCTACAAGTCAGATTCTACACCTCGTGAATTACATGTGCAACTAAATGCCCTAATGGGGGTAGAAATTGCAAAGTATTACGTTCTAGAAAGTGTCGACAAGGTGGCTAGTGAAAATTGTAACCAAGCGGCCCAATTAATTTCTTTGGATACCATCAGGTTGTTTGATCTTGTCAAGTCTGAGCATCTGGTCTCGAAGAAAATGATTCGACGACAATGTGGTCTTCACTTTTATTTATGCCTATATACTTCACCTAAGAAGCTTCTTTAAGACTGGTCAACAAATGGATGTCTCTTCTGGTTCATCACGTTCTCACATATCCAAAAGCATGAGTGGGATCCTCCACCTTGAGGACAAGGTGGTTTTCTAAGGGAGTGGGAATGATACGGAAGAAGAAATACATTATTTAATTAGTTATTTATTAATATTATATAGTTATTATGTTTGGATTTAGTATGGGCCCGAGCCCATTAGGTCAATAGAGTGTTCCTCCATCTCCATATATTGTAACCCTTTTATCATTACAAATCAATCAATAAAGAAGAATTATCTTAATCTCTCGTCTCTCTTTTCTTGGAGTCTGGAACGCTCGAAGTTTTTCTTCTCTCTTTGCCTCCCCTTTTTTGGAGCCCGAAGACGCTCGAAGTTCTTCCATATCCGATACAATATTCGTATCACATTCCCATTGCACCGACCCAATCTTCCTAAATCATAATTACTGATGAGCATAAAGGCTAGGACTGAAAAAATTGATCAAAATAGATTGAGATTGAGACTAGAAAAGATGGGACCAAAGTGGTCCTTGAGACTGGTCCGGTCTTGGACCGGTGGTCTCATTTGATCCTTGATTTTTTGTGAAAGATTAGACCGGCCTTGGATCGGGTAGTCTTTTTTGAAAGATAAGGCTAGAACCAGGCTAGGACTAGAGATCTAATGCATTTGAAATATAATTTTTATACATATATATATATATATATATTTGTACTTTAAATTTAATTTACATAAATATGTTTATCCCATCAACGAAAACTATAGTTCTTACATACGGAGTAGTTTTTTTTAACTTTTAAGAATCACAAATACGGAGTAAGTGATAATAAAAAAATGTCGAGTGTATAAAAGATACAAATTAAAATTTATTGTTTTTATTGATTCTATCAAACTTTCATCTCACATAGTTGCATAGTTGTTATAAATCAGTAAAGTAAAGAAAAAATTAAATAGTCAAAAATAGGGTGTTTTAGTTTGGGAGAAAAACCAAAATAGCACTCTTAGAGCTTTAAAATACTCTAAATATCAGTGTTATATGTTTCGTACATGTGATTCTGATCTTGTCTTTTAATTGAACAACAAATATTAATTACACACTGCCAAAAATATGACTATTTTGGGCAGTTTGATTGTTCACTTATAACTGTGTAATGGGCAGTGTGGTTTTTTATATGTGAGTATTTAATGTGGCAATGTAGAATGAATATATGTTGTTATATCTTACGACAGTGTGTAAGTGTATTATTGTGTTTCTTAATTTCATGTTGGAGTGTAATATCCATTGATTTATGTGGCAATGTTTTCATGTATAAATTCTACACTATCAAAAAGTGTATGACTGTTTTCATGTATGAATTCCACATTGCCCAAAAAATGTATAGTTCTTTGTATGTATGAATTCCATACTGTTTTCATGTATGACTGCCAAAAATGTGTATGACTGATTTAATAAATAATCTATTACACCAAAACACACTGGCCAAACATAGGCGTTAAATATGGAACTTAAATTAATATGTACGAACTTGTTTAGACATTATACTTTGATAAATTGCGTAGGAGGACGATCTCGCAGAGCTATAGTAAATGGCATAGGATGATGTTCTCGCAAGTATGAGACGCATGAATGAGGAGGAGCCGCACGCATGAGGAGGAGTGGCTACGTGAATAACCTAAGTTGAATCAAATAATTAAAAGTAATTAAAAATAGTAAAATATAATAAAAGGTAGATGGTATGCTTGGAAGATATTGACACAATAAATAGCTAAATTCATATAAAAGATTAAGGAGTGCTATATGTGTAATATCAAGTGACTTAGAGTGCTACATATGGTGATTTTTTTTAGTTTTTTTACGATTATTTTTTTGGAGAACGAATAATTAAGAATTTGGATCGGGGACCGGATTTGAAAGGGTCCTAATGTGTCTACCCGGTCCCTAAATGTCCCTAGAAGATCTGCTTAGTGTGGACTAGGGGTGAGCAAGTACCAAACCGATCCCGAAATTTTCTGAAAAAATCGAGAATACCGAACCGAAAATGTACCGAAAAGGAACCGAACCGTATCGAACCGAATGGTCGGTACGGTATTCTGGAATGGTACGAGGTGATGTCCCATCCTGAAAATCCCGAATCGAACATATATACTAAAATATTATAAAAAGAATGCTCCGGAGTAATATTTTTATATTCCTTCACTAAATAATAATTGTTTTTAAAAAAATTGGTTCAAATTTTATTATGTGTAAATTAGACTCTTATTTGAGTTTAGTTTTAGTATATGAACATAAAAGTATTCACAAAGATTCAAAATACTTCTTTGTTATCGTTCATTTTTTTAGTTTGCGAAATATAAACTAAGTTTTGATACGCATCTCTTGCATTTAAATACATTTTTTTAAATTTTTTTATGTTTTTTTATTAAAATTCACTTTCAATTTTTAAAAATAAAGGGGCATTGTTAAGATTTAAGGTGTAAAGTAGGTATGTATATTCATTCCGATTTGTACCGAAACCGATACCGAACCATCCCGAACCATACCAAATCGATAACTCGGGATCGGGATCGGTACATAGTAAAATCTCATACCGAAGGAAAATATTTGTTACACTATAGGTACGAGCTAGATAAGGTCGCATACTATGTAGCATCCTGTGTACCATGCTCTTAAAAAAACAGATCCCGTACCTGTCCGCTGTCCCTTTGATCATCTCTAATCATATTCGATCGTCAATTCCTCATCGAGTCTGCGAGCTGAGGGAGTTTGGAGTCTGCATTACCACCTTTGATTCCTTCCAGCCTCCAGGTTTGTGCGACTTCCGTTCACTTTTTTTTAAAAAAATTGCCGATTCATTACGTGATGCACAAAAGCAAAGAATTCTAGGAAATGATCAACTTTCGAAGAACTAGAATGAGGTTTCAGGGATTGAATTTGAGAGAGTAGCAGAAGAAAGAAAGTTTGGGGAAGAGGAAGTTTGATTATCATTCATGTCTGGAATTACAATCTGCATCTCATCTATATATGAGCGGTTTACAAGAATGAAAAAAAAAACAGAATCAGTTAGGATTACAAGCTTATCCGCAACTAATTCTTTACAGACTTTCAGCTCATATCTTCTTCTTGTATCAATACCCCCTTTTGAAAGACTAGACTTGTCCTCAAGTCTGGAATGAAGGGAACCTGTACCACTGCTTTTTCCCCCTTTTTGGCGAACCTCCTTTTCAAAATACGAAGTGGAGTAGGGCAGTATGGGCTGGAAAACTGTACGATAGGATGTTTATTTGAGAAGCTTTGGTGCAAAGAATGATAAAAAATTGACAAAGCTTGAAGAAGAAGACGTTCATGGCAGCAAGAATGTAAAACAGAATCAGTGGAAAAATTTGAAGTTGATATTTCATCTCAACGTCTCAGTATAAAAAGTAAGGAACAAGCATATATATAGGAAAAAAGTGCTGAGCTAGACAAATTGAAATACTAAGCTATAGTATGCCTAACACCCNACCCCCCCCCCCCCCTCAAGTTAGAGGGTGGATGAACCCCCAACTTGGAAAGCAAATTGTGATGTGCCGGTCTGGGAAGACTTTTCATAAACTTATCTGCCAACTGAAGATTGCTAGGAATATAAGTAAGGGTGATGAGCCCATCTTGTAACTTGTCACGAACATATCTTCCGTTCACTTTTTTTCAATTGCCGATTCATTTAGTGATGCACAAAAGCAAAGAATTCTAGGAAATGATCAGCTCTTGAAGAACTAGAATGAGGTTTCAGGGATTGAATTTGAGAGAGTAGCAAAAGAAAGAAAGTTTGGGGAAGAGGTAGTTTAATTATCATTCATTCCTGGAATTACAATGTGAATCTCATCTATATATGAGCAGTTTACAAGAATGAAATAACAGAATCTGTTAGGATTACAAGCTTATACGCAACTAGTTCTTAACATATTTTCAGCTCATCTCTTCTTGTATCTATACCCCCTTTTGAAAGACAAGACTTTTCCTCAAGTCTAGAACGAAGGGAACCTGTGCGGCAATGTTGTCTTGTACTACCATGTAGTGTTTTCACTGCCCATATCAGATCATTCAACTCTAACCTGTACCACTGCTTTGTTCCCCTTTTTGACCAACCTCCTTTTCAAAATACGAAGTGGAGTAGGGCAGTGTGGGCTAGACAACTGTACGATAGGAGGATGGTTTATTGTTGGTGCACTTCATTGCATTTCTTAAGTTGAGAAACATGAAATGTATCATGTGTAGCAGCTTTATTAGGGAGCAACAAATTGTAGGCAACTGCACCAATCTTAGCAACAATGAGATAAGGTCCATAGTATTTGGCAACCAACTTTTAGAAGGGTCTATTAGCCATTGACATCTGCCTATAGGGTTGTAGCTTTAATTAGACCCAATCTCCAACTTCAGTTCCTGTTTGTCCTGTGTTTATTAGCCATGTTTTTCATTCTCTTTTGTGCTCTGTGTATATGATACTTGAGAAAAAATAATTATATCTTCTCTAGCTTGGAGTGACCTATCCACCATATGATATCTTGATTCCCCTGCCAAATAAGGAAAATGGATGGGAGGTTTTTGGCCATATAAGACTTCATATGGTGTGCACTTGATAGTGGTATTGTACCACCATTTAGCCAGACGTAAGTAGGAAACCCATGTGTTAGGACTCTCTGAACAAAGGCATCTAAGATAAGTTTCTAGAGTTCTATTTAGAACCTCAGTTTGACCATGACCATCTGAGGATGGTATGCAGTGGATCTTTGTAGCTGTACTCCCATTAATGTGAATAGCTCCTGCCAAAACTCACTTAAAAATATAGGATCCCTATCACTAGTGAGTGTGAGAGGCAATCCACGTAATTTGTAAACATTATCCAGAAATGATTGGGCGATAATCTCAGCTGTGTATGGATGTTGTAGACTAATGCAATGACCATGTTTGCTTAGTCTGTCCACTATCACCAAAATTACCTCCTTTCCTTGCTTATTAGGTAATCCTTCAATAAAATCCATACAAACATCTGTCCACACACCCTCGGGGATAGGTAGTGGTGGTAGTTGGCCTCGATAGGTTGTAGCATCATACTTATGCCTTTGACTGACATCACATTTGTTGATGAATGACCTGACATATGGAATGAGATTTCCAATAGAAGAGGGTATGTAGCTTCTTAATTGTGGCTTCCATGCCAGAATGACCCCCTTGTGTGGTATTATGCCACAATTTTATTATTGTATTCCTCAGTTGCTGATTATCTCCCATTACCATTATGCCCTTCCACCTTAGTTGGTTGTTGCTCCAAGTAAAAAATTTGTAGGGTTGAAGCTGTAATTTAGGGAGAAGACCTTGTAGAGTATTATCCTTTTGCCAAGATACCTTGATGTCATCAAACAAGGCCGAATCTTGAGTTATAAGGGATATAGCCTATAGTTCAGCTTCTGACTTCCTAGATAGAGCATCTGCAACTTTGTTGTCAGTTCCCTTTTTAAATTCAATGGTGAAATCACATGCCATTAACTTTGTGATTCCAGCCACTTGGAATTCTGTGTGAATGTTATGATCCAATAGATACTTCAAGGCTATTTTCTATTGGTTCTAACTACATATGGTCTCCCCATCAGATAGGCCTGATAGGGAGACCACTTACTAACATCAAAGATAAGGGCTAGCATTTCTCGACATGGCTTGATATTTAGGTGATAGAGACTTACTGATATAAGCAATAAGATGCCTTTCATGCATTAATACTGCTCATATGCATCTTCCACGGGCATCAATTTCAATGACAAATGTCTTACTATAATCTTGCATAGTTCAGACAAGAGTGCTTGCTAAGGTCTGTTTGAGATTGTTGAAGGCTACAGTTGCCTCCTCTGACAAATGGAATGAATCCTTTTTTAATAACTCATGGAGAGGCCTCCAAAGCTAATGATAAATCTTCTATAATAGCCAGTCAGCCCCAAAAACCCTCTTAACTGTTTAATGTTGCTAGGGAGAGGCCACTGTTGAATTGCCGTTAACTTCTTTAGGCCGGTAGATACTCTTGCTGCACTGAGATGTAATGACCCAGACACTCCACCCTTGATACCCCAAAAGCACATCTAGACATCTTTGCATACAACTGTGAATCCTTCAAAAGACTGTACTAACATGCTCTACATGATCTTCTAGAGTCTTGTTGTAGTATAAGATGTCATCAAAAAATATTAATGCACTTCCTCATTAAGGCCCTTTTTTTTAGGTTGAAAAAATGAACTTCCAACTTTTTCCAACTCCTAGTTCCTTCCAACTCCTTCTAGTTTCTTCCAACAATGACTTAAAAACGGTATTTATATATGATGAACGTACAATAACATTATATATCCAAATTTATAACATACCACCTCAAACACGGAGAAGGATGATTTTTTCTTAAATCCAAAATTAGAGTTTTCTTGCATACTTGTTTGGGTGATCATTTAATTGAGTGACTTTTTAACACTCTAATTCTTCCATTATTTTCCAACTCCTTCCAGTTTCTTCCAATATCCAACTCTGAAATTCTAACCCAAAAGAACATGGCCTACGTGTCTGAATACAGAATTCGTAAGGGCTTGGAAAGATGATGGAGCATTAGTTAGCCCAAAGGGCAGTACCAAGAACTCAGTGTCCTTCGTGAGCTCTAAAAACTATCTTATGAATATTTGTTTCATGCATTCTTAGTTGATGATAATCAGTGATAAGATCTATATTAGAGAATACTACTACACCCCCAATTCATCCAATAGGTCTTCTATAATTGGTATTGGAAACTTATCTTTGATAGTTTGCTCGTTAAGTTCTCTGTAATCAACGCATTGTCTCCAACTCCTATCCTTCTTCCCAACTAGAACTACTGGAGAATGCATAAGGGCTATGGCTATGTTGTATAACTCCTTGATCCAGCATCTCTTGAACTAATTTCTCAATAATGTCCTTCTTGATGCCTGGATACCTGTAGGGCCTTTTATTTACTGGATTGGCAGATTCCATTAGAGGTGTCTTAAGATTAATAACTATTCTAGATGGTGGTAGGCTTTTTGGAAATTCAAAAATGCTATCAAATTGCTCAATCAACTTGTTAATGTCATTTTTAATTGTACCTTCTTGTATGAAAACATGATAGTTCTGCATCTTCCTTGGTAGTTAGAGTCATCATAAAGAGTTGAGCTCTGTTACTGCAGCCCTTTCCCATAGTTTTCATTCATGTTGTCTTCAATTCACTACTGGCCCCTCTTAAGACATGCTTCTTTCCTTCAAAGTTGAACTCAATTATTCTGTTTTTGAAATGAAACAAGATTCTTCCCAATGTGTGCAACCACTGAACTCCTAGAATAATGTCCACGCTTCCCAATGGTAATAGTAAAAAATCAGATACAAATACAGTACCTTGCAGTAACCGTTGTTCAAGGATTTTACTGGTATTGCACTTCAACTTTTCTGCCATATCTATATCCATGAAGTTGTGACTGCTACCAGTATCTATTAAGATCTGTAAAGGCTGCTTCTCATGGTACCGAGTGACCTTAATTGTTTAATAACAAAGCCTCCCATCAATGCTTGCAAGTAGATAGTCATGAGTTCTTCTAGATCCACTTAACCATCTGTCTCACAGTTGATGCCTTCATTATCCAATTCAGTTTCTTCCTCCAAAACATCAACTAGAAATATTTGTTTCTTATTAGCACATTTGTGTCCCAACACATACTTTTCATCAAAGAAGAAACAAAGGCCCTTTGGCCTTTTTCTTTCATGAGTCTTTTGCCCATGGGAGTTTTATTTATTTCATCATTTTTAGCAGCCTGGTTTGGAAGTGTCTTGAACTGTTGCTGAATTCTGATATTTTGGAGTGGGTGGAATACCACTCTGTTGCTTTCCCCCACTCCTTAGACCCCAAGATTTGGCTTGAGCATTGAAAACCTCCTCCTGCAGTTTTGCAGCTTTGTAGGCTTGCATCAATGTTTTTGGTGAATGCATCCTTACTGCCTTATTGAGTTCTGGCTTTAGTCCCCCAATAAAACAGCTAATGGCATTCTCAGTTAGAAAAATTGACAGTGGTCATCTATCAAAAGCTGCATGATATTCTTTAACACTTCCTGTTTGTGGCAGATTTTATGTTCCTCCATAGGGTCTTCAAAGTTCTCACCAAACCTTTCATGTAAGGCCAGGGCATATTCTATTTTAGTCCAGCTTTAGTTATTGAGATTAATATCTCCCATATAGGATCTCTGCCAAGCAAGGGCTTCTCCTTCGAGGTGAATGGCAGCAATATTCACCTACTAGTGAGAAGGAACTTCATCCATAGCAAATATTTGTTTCGCTTTATCGAGCCATGCTCTAATCTCTTGACCCAAAAGTTTTGGAAAATCCAACCTAGAGAAGCGTGCGAGTGAATTACCAGATGTTGAACCATGATATGATCTATCATGTCTTCTGTTCATATGAGACGATTCTTCATCTCTATCTTTGTCTTTTCACTCCATTTTCTTCGGGATTTCTTTGTGTTTTCCCGGTTCTTGATCAATTTGTGAGCTTCGATCGTTGATAGGGTTCAGTCCCTCCATTAATTTTTGCAATTGGAGCTAATTTTTGAAATTGTCTTCAGATTCAACATTCGCCGCTTCTGAAGCTCTGGTTCTCGTCATCTTGTAAGTCCAAGAATCGAATAGCTTTGATACCAAATGATGCATAAAAGCAAAGAATTCTAGGAATGGATAAACTTTCGAAGAACTTGAATGAGGTTTTTAGGGATTAAATCCAAGAGAGTAGCAGAAGAAAGAAAGTTTGAGGAAGAGGATGTATGATTATCATTCATGTCTGGAATTACAATGTGTATCTCACCTATTTATGAGTAGTTTATAAGAATGAAATAACAGAACCAACAGAATCAGTTAGGATTACAAGCTTATCCGTAGCTAATTCTTAACAGACTTCCAGCTCATCTCTTTGGTATCGTTTTGACTTGACTGTATTGATTTAAGTTTGAGTCTTATTTTTCAGTGTATGTTGGATTGTAATTCTGGTTCTGGTCTAGCTTGATAATGTCTGAATTTCGGTTAAAAACTAGCTGATGTGTTGTTTTTGGATCAATTATTGGACCCCCATTTTGTTTGTGATTCTGTGATACTCGTTTTTTTCCGGTCTGGTTTTGGACCGGTGTACATTCCTACATGTAAGTCGTGAATTGGTAGTCAGACATTGCATCAAGTGAATCACTATGGTGTTCGCGTGATAGACTGCAGCCTCGAACACTACCATAAGTTTGCGAGCTCGAATAGGTGGACATAAAAAAAAAAATTCAAGCAAACTCCAAACTATCAATATCAACAGATTTTCGTGCACCAACCATTGTTTTAAGTGTGAAATATATAAGGAAGAGTGCGTATTAATATAAAATTATAAATATATAAGGAGAGTATGAGAATTATAAACATATAAAGAGAGTATGAGAATAATATTATTAATATATGCCAAAGACCTTGTAGTTGAGTGGCATAGCGGTGGCTCTCCTGAATGAGAGGCTATAGGTTCAAATCCCAATGGAGACATTAACCCTATGTACTTCAAGATGTTTAGAGAATTTAATATCTATGGACAAATATTACTTTGTAATAGAGTTAAAAGTACTAAAAAAATTAATATATGAGAGTAGAGAATAGTGAGAGACGTGAGTGGATATATCTATATATACATAAAGATATTAATGACCAAAGTGTTGCACTGTAAATATTAGTAAGTGTTTAAACAGAATCTAAAAGTTAAATATTTAAAGTATGATAGTTAAACTAAGTTATATGTACTCTGGAAAATATATTTTTCCGATTTTAAAACTTTTTTATTTTAATTATTTAAATGGTTGTTTGAGATTACAATTATTGTAAAAACATTCCGGGGGCATTGCCTCAGCAGTTACCAAACAGCTATTAGACCATTTGGTGTGGATCACGCCATCACGCCCATCATTCCATCCCAGTGCCACATCACTTTTTTTCTTTCCCATCACAACCCATCACACCACAGGGGTGTGATTCATGCCCATCACGCCTAATTTTTTTCACTTTTTCTCATTTATTAAAATCAAAATTACTTAAAATAAAAACATTGTAAAATCAAAATGACTTAAAGTAAAAACATTGTAAGAATCTTTCATTAACATTAAAATTAAAAATACATTGACATAATGCAAAAAAAAGAAAAAAGAAAAAAGAGCTATAAATGATGGAAAAATACAAGTACTTGATTTAAAAAATACCCCCGTCCTTTTTTTCTTTCTTTGATGTTCTTCATTACACCTATTTTTATTAAAATTACTTAAACTAAAAAAATATGTACTTTATTGTTATTATTTTTAAAAGTACCTAAATTTTTATTTTTAAAAACCATTCAAAAAAATAAATTTCATTTAATGAACCAAAAAAACTAAAATTCAAAACAAATAAAAAGTAAAAAATTAAAATTGAAAAGTAGAACAAAATTAAAGAGAAAGAAAGAAGCAAACCACAAAGGAAGGAAGAATAAAGCAAAGCAAGAAAGAAAAAAAGGAAGAAGAAATTGGTCGTGGTGGATGTGATGGCCATCACGCGCATCATGATCACACCAAAGGGTGAGGTTTTCCACGGCTATCACGGGCTGAGGTGGCGCCAGGTGACATTACGGCCCACCATCACGCCACCCAAACCGTTCCGTCTTATAGCGGTCGGTTGGGAAATGGTTACAGCCCCCAATTAACGGACATTTGACCAAAAAGAAAAAAATAGAGTAGTATTAATAGAAGAACCGGACCGCCGATTCCGGTCCTCTGTTTTGAAGGCCCGGAACTGCCCCCTTCCCGGGCGATCCGATCTGGTCCGGTTCCATTACTCCATTTCCGGTTCCAAAACCTAGATTCTAGTTCCAAACCTGTACCATGTCTTTGTATTTTCTGCTCTCTCATATTCTGCATCGCACCTGCCCAAGATCACTGTCAGATAACTAAATCGCCTATATCGATTACTTTTTCTCTTTTAGGGTTTAGGGATTCGTGGCAAAGAAAAGGATGTCCAGTACTGCTTGTTTTATGATCGTGAGTAGGAATGACATTCCCATCTATGAAGCTGAAGTTGGAGCTGCACAGGTACGAATTCTTTCCCCTATGCAGAATTAACGGTTTCATTGGATTGTTATATGCTTGTTCATCGGTTCTTTTATTCGAAATGTCCTAGGAATTGTTTATTTTTTCAAAACATTTCTAATTCCTTTGCTATTAGCCTGTAATGTGGTTGATTGGTGATGGATCAAATTGGCTATATAATCGGACAGAATCTGTAAAATGTCAAAGTAAGGATATCCCTTCTCTATCGGTTAAAAGGATAAAGAATGAAACTTTATGCTCTGTGTTTAGATCACAATTGATATTCAATTTGGTCTAAGTTTCAGAACAGTGTAAAGGATTCAATTATTGATGGAACAATAATAGAATTTGCCTCTTTGGCTTCTATCCCCCTATATGAGACTACTGGTTTCGGTTTATTCGCTACTGTATGTGTTTGGCCATCTTTCCCAGTAAGAAGAATCCATTTCTGTTGTGGAAATGCATCCAGAGCAAGTACTTTGTTAACTTTTGTGCTTCTGAATTTCATGGCAGAAAGAGGATGCTGCTCATCAGCACCAGTTCATTCTACATGCAGCACTAGACATTGTTCAGGATATGGCATGGACTACCACCGCAATGTGAGATTCCAATCCGTGAACCTCTCTCTGTGTGTGGTATATGTGTGTTGGGGTGTCATGTGTTCTTTTCTACCCTTACCTGAAATCACTCTTCCTTTCCATCTTTTTTTTTAATCAGGTTCATGAAGTCAATCGACCGGTTCAATGATTTGGCTGTTTCAGTGTATGTCACTGCAGGTCATATCCTCAATATTGTCCAATTTCATGCAAGACCGTAATTCACTATTGAACTTGTGTACAGGACAACATAAGCCATGGGGTGTTTTATTGCAAAGTTTACTACTTTACTATCAACGCCAGTAAAAAATTTTGCCTGAATTTTATAGCTCGCATCCCATAAAGCTCACTAATTAGTACTCATTATTCTTTTTGCTCATAAACCAACCTTCTCTTTTTGGCTTATTTCCTTTTATCCAAATTATGATGATATCTACAAACTCTAAATAGTTCTTTATTGAATAAATAGCTTTGGAGTTATTTGCTCTTGGTGCTCAATGGCCACATATACTCAAAATATGGCTTTATTTTATTATTGGACACATCTTTCTGTTTGTTGCTAGCACCTTAATTTATATCTCAAAACTTGTTGCATTGTTTTCTTTGACTAATTGACCATACATACTCGACTGATGCTGCTTCACGATTCTCGCAATGATGATGGGATCAAAAGCTTCTTCCAAGAAGTTCATGAGCTTTATATAAAGGTTTGTTCTTTCTGCTTATCAAGATGGCTTCTCTTTATAAATTGAATTGTGTTGGCAATTTTACATTGATAGCACATTTCTACAGTAGTTACAAGGATCTATTCTGGCTCAACACTGCAAAGATTTTACTTCCCATTTATGACTTCTATGATAGATGAATCCAGCAATAAGTTGACAAGACTTTATTTTTTTTATTTGCAGTCTCTTCTTAATCCCCTATATTTACCTGGATCTCGGATTACTTCGTCTCATTTTGATACAAAGGTCAGAGCTCTTGCTAGAAAGTATCTCTGAAGCTTATAATTGGCCGGAGCCACCAGTGCCCTGAAATTATGCTTGAAAAAATCTCTGAAGATTTTTACAGTAGCATTTGCATAACACATTTATCTTAGTAACGTGAGAATTTGCTCTTGAAGGTCTTTTTGTGGCCAACAGTCATCTATCAATTGTTTTCATCTTCATAAAACTTCAGAATTTATTTTGCCCTCTGAACGTGTCGCCTATATTACTACGATCAATATGCAATTGATGAAACTATAATTCTCAGAGTCATACTATAATTCAAACTCATGCCTTTCATCGACAAGATTTTTTTGAGGGAAAAAGTTTCCAGAAACAGTTTTTTCCGGTTATCATATAGAGAAGAATTGAAATTCCGTGCAAAAGATTGCAAAAGTGACATTGTTTCTTTGCTCTCCCTTTGTCCCAATTCGTATTTCGCCAGCCCTTTGTTTAGGTGGGGGTTTTAAGCAAATATTACCATAAAAGCAAAAAAAAAATATGAGTTCTTATTTATTTTCTCCGTGAGAGGTTTGAAACGATTTATGGGGAAAAATGATTTATGATTAGCATATGGGAAGTTACACTGACGGTTCTCCACTGATATGTTATCCCATGTTGAGACTTGAAGAGTTGTGTATCGGGGCGTGCCTTTGCAAACACAATATGATATGTAGATCGTGTTTATAGTTTACCCAAAGAAATGAGCACAAGTAGAAATATATGATTTTTAAATGCAGAAACCATATCTCTTTTTCACCCAAGAAAAGAAAATTTTCTACTATTTCTCTCCCTCAGATTTCCCCTTTGTCACCAAACATTAAGCTGTGGAAAAGAGCAGTGGGTCACTCCAGATTATAGGTATTGACAAAATGCAGTTTTCCCCCATCATATCCAAAAAAATTACATTTCAATAAAAGGAAATGGATCTAGAGGAAAAAAAGAGAGCAATTACGCATTACTTATGATACAGTTCACATTAAAAGATCCTAATCTTTGATAATTACGATTAGGACCCTTTTCTGCCCTCCCGGCTTGGGTTGTTGTTTAGATCAGCAGGAGGAGGATACAAGTCCTTGTGGCGTGACGAAGGACTGCCCCTGCAAGGAGAAACTGAAGGCTCTGACCTCTTACTCTCTGACTCCAACGCTTTGGCTTCATTAGCTAGCATCTTTAGCTGTCTCGAGATGAAACAGATTAAGTATTTTCATCAGCCACTTGAGATAAATGACCCCCCTAACAGTATTTCCTCAGGACAAAAATCATTCTTGGGATACACTCAAAAGGCATATTAAATCACCCAAAATAAGGGATATTCGCTTTAAATGTTTTGGGCGTGGAAGGGGGTTAAATTCTGGAAAAGGGTTATTGAGCAAGGGAAAATGATTCATACCTGAATTTCATTCTCTCTCAAGCGGTCCTGGAGAGCACTGATGGCAGGGCTTAAGCTGTTTCAAATTAAAAGCAATAAGTCACTGAATATCTTGAAGAAAAATGAAGAAACTTTAATGGAGGTATTGCGAGAAGAAGATTCGCAGGATTCGGATTCTCCATTACTTCAATATGTACAGAAAGAGCGTCTGATATATAAATTTAAAAAAAAAAAATTAAGGCAATAAACTAAACGACCCTATTAGGAAACTTGCCAAACTGGAAGCCTACCCTACCAAAATTATATGCAATAATGTACATGAACATATTTCACAGTAACAATAACTCACAGCACAAAGCACCAAGCCAGAAGAGTAAAAAGACGTTTACCAATATTCCATCAATTTGCACATGGAAGCCTGATACGTGGAAGTATGATGAATGAAAGTTAGAGGATGCACTTTCCCACTCCTGAACAAGATTTATCACAACAATGAGAAGAATTGAAACTTGAAAGCGCTTGGTAGCATCTAGCAAAGTTATTAACACAAAAAAACGGTGCTAGATGTGACACCTCATGTTCTGTGCAACTGCTTGATTATATGCAGTCTGTTCCTCTTCATATAGTACACGTTGCAGATCGGTAAATGAACTCAAAGGTGCATCAAGATTTAGAAGCGATGAGGATGGCATGACAAGAAGAGGAATTTCCTTCCTGACAAACTCTGCACCACTGCCAAGCAACAAAGAGAGAATGTTCTAAAATTAACATATGAATCCTACAGTGTTATTGAGTGAGAGTTTCAGATTTGGTAATATCTAACAAGGTGAAAAGGCAAGCAGATGAATGTTCAAAAGAACATTTGATATTATAAGAATAATAATAATAATAATAATAATAATAATTATTATTATTATTATTATTATTATATTAATAATATGGAGTACATATTTATGAAACCATATTTATTGTGACAAACTGTTCATACTTCAGAAAAGACATAAAAGTGCCAGAACTGTTTATGATTTACTTAGAAACATAAACGATGCTCTTAGCTAGTATATTCCACTTAATGAGAAGGAACCACATCCCTACCCCCTTCCCCGGGACACAAAGAATGATTGAGATATCAAATGCTCATTATTTGAATATGGCATAACATCAAGGTGCAGGTTCCAGTAAGTAAAAAGAAGATACAGAACAATGAAGTAATACTCTTAATG
Source organism: Cuscuta campestris (assembly GCA_900332095.2). Taxonomy (NCBI): domain Eukaryota; kingdom Viridiplantae; phylum Streptophyta; class Magnoliopsida; order Solanales; family Convolvulaceae; genus Cuscuta; species Cuscuta campestris. The sequence goes on from OOIL02000560.1 coordinate 862,858, forward strand.
TACCTCATCTCCATATTTGACAAGTGCATTGCTTCTTGCATACTTTCTGACATATCCATGTGATCTATCCCAACAGTTGCACTACTGGATTGGTTAGTATGCAAGTTTTCTCCTGTCTTGGCGTCAACATTAGCAAAGAAACCCCCCAAGTCTGAGGTTCTTACCAAGGCCTATTAAAGTAGATGTGGACAGAAGACATAAATTGGATGAAAGGAATATATTATCTTAAGATCACCAAACACGTGAGTATTACATTCAAAAGGAATCACAAAAGTGAAAGCAAAAATAATATTAAGTCAGGAACAGCATAAAATGTATGGAAACTCAGAAGGAAGCAATGGAATCATTTTCCCTTTTCTGTGAATAAATACAGAAACCTATTTTGTAGGAGGGAACTGAGATGCATTTCCGAAAATTCAGTCCTTTTCATATGAGAACAAAAAATGTTTCCCATTTTTTAGATGAGATACAAATTTTAAGTTTATATGTACATACCCTTATACAGTTATTTACAGGTTTCCCTGGAGTTGGTGTCGTGCATGTTTCGAAAAATGCTACCCCGGACTATTTCTTAGTGAGTTAGTGACTCATCATGTTACCTGTTTCTAATGTCCATGCTGCAGAGACTATCTAAGGCAGTAGTCTCAATAAAAATCCACCATTTTGCACAAAAGAGTCCCATTTTGAAACTTTCTGATCCAAAAATGTCATATTTCAACAAATTTAGCTTGTTTTTCATCTGATTTCCCAAAACCAGTCATACAAATTAAATATGAATATGATAAATATAGCTAAACAAACAAACTGAAAGACATATATTTCATTGATACCAATAACAGTTGTACCACACAAAAATTGAAAAGGGGTACATTTGTCAAACAACACTATGTTTTCTAGTACTCCTTTCGTTTTGCTATTTTGTAACATGACTTTAAAAATTAAGAAAAAGTAAGAATGAACAAGAACCAGACAAAGGCAACAAAATTTTTTAAAATACGGGGTATGTGATTCCCTTGCTTGCCTACACGTTTTAGAGTAAAGAAAATGAGTGGTCAGAAGACAAACAACCACAAAGACAAACCCATTAAAATTCCATAAAAATGGGGCCTGGGGAGGGTGTGTGTATGCATACTTTACCCTACTCGGAAGTAGAGAAGCTGTTTCCAAGAGACTCAGCTCAAATAGACACAAATAAAGACATAAAACACAGTAACTTATGAAGAGTAAGTCATTTCACATCATAAAACTTTACAATATATGAATATTTATCGTTAAAACATGATCAAGTTTTACTGCAAAAACTAATAACTGTTAATGTAAATTAACAAAGAGAATTTAAACTTTATTTTTGTCAAAACCACATATTAAAGATCTACTCCCTAAATGGTAAATTCAATTTATTTCAGTACAATACTTTTTCTTAAAAAATACCTTGTCCCAAGATTATGATATGTGTTTAATTTGGCACACTTCTTAGTGAACTGTGAAAGAGAAGTTTATTTTGGCTATAATTTATTTAGTAGAGAGAGAGAGAGAGAGAGAGAGAGAAAAGGTGAACCACATGATCATAATTCATGAAAAGGGTTGATGAAAACAAATACGAAACATTGGAAAACAAGAACAAAATTAAGGATTTTTTTCATTTTTACTTCTCTGGTCAAAGTAATCTTTTACTAAAAGTTTTAGTTTACATATTTTAGTGAATGTTTCAAACATTATTCTTTTACAAAACAGTTATTAAGAAAAAATATATACTGGCATTAGTTTTAAGGCAATGATCTTTTGACATCCGCCCTCGGTGTCATGACACTAAGCCATTTGGGAGTCCTACAATAATAGGGTGTCTTTTGACATCGGACAGACATTGGTGAATTTAAAAATAATAATGAACCCAAGCCTCTAACAGGTTACAAACCAAATCCAAATCCTGAGGCTAAGTTTACTTTACCCACTTCCAAAACACCCACCAAATGACCAAATAAATGACAAAAAAAGAGAGATAAAATTTCCCTTTTGGTTTTTGGAAGAAATTAAAAAAGAGAGTTGAGAAGAAAAGAATTGAAGAAGCCCATTCCACAAGAATGACTATAAAATGTTAACACTTCATCAGGGAGAGGATAAAACATCAAAAGAGCTACTTAATACTCACAGGATATTGCAAATTTGCAATTGAACATAACCTATAAAGAGACAAACAAAGTTACCTTAGAAGTTGAAATAATTGCTTTTGAATCACCAGTGTCTTGCTCAAGACTATCTCCTCTAGTGGAAGCTCTTGCTGATGTCTCTGAGGAACTTGGAGATGATTCAATATCTATTATGGAATTTTTATGTACAGGGGAAAGAGGAACTGGTTTCAAAGCATGGCTTTGTTTTCCATCCAAGGACTGAAATGCAATAACCTGAATTCTTCCAACCTAAAAAGAAATTTAAATACAAAATTTAAATTACTTTGCCATAATTGATATTTTCAACTTCTTTCTATATGCCATAGATACAAACCTTGTGTGCATCTTCACTAAAACACGAAAATATCAATCCAATAAATCCAGAATCCAGAAGTTGATACATTGCTTGGGTGCGGACATCTTTGTATTTGTGACAAAGAAGAAAGGGTAAGGAGATTAATATGTATATATTGACTTGTTTTTCAGAGGATAAAAATTAAAAATTAAAAAGGACAATGTACTCCAAATGGCAGAATCCAGCCTATAAAAATGTTCACCTAGAGAGAAAAATTCCAAATTTTGAAGCACTACCAACATAAATAATTTACACCTGCCAAACATCCCAATCACATATATTCTTATGGCCATGCCTAGATGGTACTCGTGGAGGGAGTGGAAGTTGACACAGACTTTTAGACATTTCCATTGCTAAAAAGACAATGCTGAGGAGTAGAGCATAATTCATTTTTCTGAAAGTGGGTCCTTAAGACTAGGATATATGGAAAGTAGAAAGCTGTGAACATCACACAAGAGTGTCCCATATGTCAAGAATATAAAGCAAAAAATGATGTCTGATGTGTTACTTAAAAACTTACCAACGTGTGAAGGAAGGACTGTAATATGAGGATGTGAGTGGTACCAGCCAATCACTCTTGTTGTTCTGCCTGTTGCCACAGTCATTCTGTGCTATAGAGTTAATTAAACGAAAGGGCAAAACAATTGATAATATTAAATCACAAAATGCATATTCATCATGTGAACGACATCACATAAATAGTTAATGTGGAGCCATACATTTACCTTTTCTCTTTAGTTTGTGAAACATACCCCAGAGTAAAAAGGTTATCATGTTCCATTATGTGCATGTTGATTTTTTTTACTACTAATTTTGCAATGACATATGACTTGAGCAACATTGAGAGTTTCCTTGTACGTGAAATTTATGATGCTGACAGTCTGAAATTAATTTCATTACGATTTGTTTAGAAGATTGCAACATAAAAAACCATCTGACATAAAACCATGCCACAACATTTTTTCATGAATTTATTGTGTTCCTAAAGTTAGAAAATCAATTCAGACTATAAATTTCATGTCAACAGCCCCATTGTAATTGTGATTAACAACTCACAGTGAGGGATGTGTCCCAATAATGACACAACTCTACAACAATAAACTCATTAACATTGATAGAGGGGGAAAGATGGGGGAGCTCGGGAAAATTTCAGACACTTGTGCATACAATAGGAAGGATATTTCAGCTTGAACAGATGCAGCAGTCAACTGCTCGGGGTTAGTCTCTACCCGGTCCTTCCGGCGATCAGAACGTGGTTGTGGCAATGCTCCCCAAACAAGTGCTGTTACACTACCATTTTTTGATTGCTAGCAAAGCAACAATAATAATGTTACTCGCATGCATAATAAACATTAAAACATATAATGCTTCAGTTGTAAATTAAGTAATATGGAGGGTGACATATGAGTGGGGGTAACAATAAAATGGAAACTTGAGGGCCATTTACTAACTGGAAAACTTTTATGTATATGGAAAACTGGAAAACATAGAATAAAAATATGTTTGAACTTTTCTCATTCCTGAATTCAGAAAAAACATTACTTCACCAGTTTTTCAACTATAGAAAACAGAACATATTATTGCAAGCATGTCAGTTTTTTGGTTAACAGGCTGAATTATTTGGCCCTGAAAAGTCCCAAGTTAGCAAGTCATAAGCACATAAGGTGGGAGGTGAATAACATGAACAAATGTTTAATTACGGAGTACAATATACTGGTGGCATCCTTTTGAAGTATATCATTAATATGTAAAGGTCAAGTAAGTAAAGGCTGAAGTTTAACTGTCATTTTGATTTAGTCCAATATTTACTCAAAGCTAAACCATTGTCAAAACTTCAAGCACTTCTCAATCTCATTCTCATCCATTTATTGCGGTCTGCATATTAAAAGGTGGATGTTAACAAAACCACAATCCTGTATATGACTATCACTTTGTCAGCTGTCATTGTGATTCACGATACATAAAAATATTCCTCACCCCCTCCAGCTGCAAGGGTTTGAACCCTAACTAATTTTCTTTAAAATGAGTGCGCGGTAAAATAAGAAACAACTTATCAACTCTTTCAACCTCACTCAAAAAATGGAGCAAGATTACACTCCCTTGTTATTCCTCTCCCTTCACAAATGGGTATCACTAGGCGTTTAAAAACATTCAAGCAATTTCAGGTCACTACGAATTACAGCTTTGAACATTAAGCACAGAAACACTTGCTCGGGGAAAACATAGGGCTTCCCCTACTAAACCCCTCAAAAAACCAACAGTTTCAAAATGGGGCAAAAATGGCGAACCTGTATGTCTCCGAGAAGTAGGCCCATGATTTCTTCCGTCTCTGTAGACAATGCATGAGTCAGGCAAGTTAGCCATACTTCCTCCGTCATCTTCACACTCGTCAGAGACATCCTTCTCTCGCTTTCTCTCCCTCTATATATCAAATGTTAGTATATGCTAAGGCCGGTGCGAAAGGATTGTGGTTTTCTGCAATTCGGAAAAGGCTTCCACGACGGAGGAGGGATTGAGGGAAGAAGCCGCCGGATCGGGGAATCGGGAGCTCCGGAATGGATCCGGGAAACCTATATATTCTGCTGCGGTCGATTCTTGTTTTTTAACGATACGGCCCGTCCTCCGGTCCGTCGGAGTTGAGCGGGCCGTCAAGATTTGGAAATCGCAAATTATGCGCAGAACCATTAGATTAGATTAGAGAGGGTCACTAAACTTTTGTTTGGCTTGAAAGAAAATGGGGAGAAAGGACAAGAAAAAAATGACTTATTTTGTTTGGATGAGATAAGAAAATGATACTGTAACTCTATAAGAAAGAAATGATGAGAAAATAGCCAAATGAGTGAAAACAATTGTTGTTTGAATAATTAGAAAATGGTGAGAAAAGAGAAAACAAAGATAGGATACATTTTTTCAACAAAAGAAGAAATAAAAGATGCATGCATTTGGAAAAGAAGTGGGGAAGCATAGAAATGAGGTAGGGGAAAGGCAACTTCCTCATTTTGTTTCTTTTCTCAAGTGAGAATTTTTTTAGTTTTTAAAATTCTTTTTCTCTCTCCTCTATTTTCTCTTGCAATCAAACAAAAGAAAATATCTAAAAATTTCTGTTGTCTCACTCCTCTTTTTTTTCTCTCTATTTTCTTCAAGCAGAAAGGCATTACACCTTTTTGCACCCTCTTATTGAGCAACTAAGTTAAGTGCTCCATCTACAGTTTTTTTTCTTGATTGGTCTAATTACATCTCGAAATTAAATTCAATTTTTCATAACCATCTCAAAGTATGATTTTTTTTGCACCTCCTTATTTTTTTAAGAAAATTAATATGTGACTTTACGTACTATATTTCTTTTTTCTAAATAAATTTAATTCCAAGTAATTAATTTAATTTTTTACCTTTTCCCTTAAAAGCTTATTTTCTTCAAATTATTCTTTTTCTTATTGAAATCAGATCAGATCAGAAATATGTTTAAATATAATTAGAAATAGATCGGATCAAAACTTAATCGAATCATGTTATGACCAATCAGATAAGTTGAACAGGATAAAGCCTAAATTGTTAAATTCAAACTATGTACCCCGTATTTGTTTTCGTGATAATGGGAATAAAAATGGGTCTGGTTCAATGGCCACTCTATTTGGATGGTCATGGAAGACACTGGACATCTGCGGTGCTCCGTTTGCAAAGTCAATTAAACTTGCACCCCACAATTGATGTGGGTAGGGGGAGAGGGTTAAGAGGGAGGAGGTTAAGGAGGGGTCGGAACTATCAATTTTGCGAATGGCTAACCTAATTCCAAATGGGACCACATAAATAGAAAAATCTGAAAATTTATTAGAGTGTACGAGGAATATCCAAGGTCTAGAAGAAACGGGACGAACGATGCTCATATTCTTCCCAGGCAGGGGATTGCTTGGCATCAAGAAGGCGGACACCAAGACAAAGTTCCACTTGATTTATGGAAATTTTTAAGCTGTTCCCCAAAAAGCCAACAACTCTGAGCCTGAATCGTCAAAGAAAAGATCATGCACCGAGATTGACATGGACGATATTGTACGGCTCATCGGAACAAAGATCTAGGCCTCACATGAACCTAGATGACGAGGATGTCATTCCACGCTCGATCGAAAGAAAGAAAGCAAAATCAATTGCGTCGGATTCTAGGTCCGATTTTGTTTTCTCTCACGATGATACTAGGTGACAAATGGTTGAATAAATGCAGTTGTTTAATCTTTGGGAAGATGAGATGGAGAAACCGAGAATAAAGGAAGAGATAGAAAATATTGATCACCGACCTTAATATGTTAACGAGATGCAAAAAAAATATTTTACGGGAAAAAACAAAACGAGACCAAGGCTAAATATGGTTGGGAGAATGGTTTTTTAATTAATCTAATTCTTTGTGTAATATAAATTTTCTATTTAATTAATTAATTAATTAAATCTTATTAATATAATTTTTAAAAATGTATATTTAAGTAAGTAAATGTTTGAAGACCCAATTTGAAATCTAAGTATTTCCAATGAAAATAGGGCGTAACATAGACATGGCAGATAGAGAAATTTGAAAAAACTCAATATTTCCAATGCGTTAACAGTCTTAAGACCCTAAGAGAGTTTCTGAAAAGCAAAATAAATCCCATTTGTCTAATAAAAGAGTTTGTTCTCAGCTTGCCCTGTCCTAATACACAAGTCATCTCTTCACACAAAAAAAAAAAAAGAAAAAAAAAACCGTAGATATATTTTATACAATGTCTGGAAGTTGCATGTTAATAAAATTTAAAAGTTGTACACTCATCAAAGTGGACTATCTTTGCGGGACCTCCAACATAAGGTGTCAAATTTAATCACCATCATAAACTCATCATCAATGTGAACTTGATCTACTGCCGGTACGCCTTGCAGAATGCCACCACCATTGTGTGATCATTTGATCTTCTTGACAGAGCTTCAATTGGTTGGCCATTCGTCATACAGAAAAGAAAAGGGGAACTCGCGTTCCAAAACCTCATAATCAATCGATTCATCCCCAGCCTCCCAGGATGCACTTTCAAAAAATTCGAAAAGATCGGTGTAGGGTAAAGGAGACCCAGATAAAGAAAAGTCATTTTCACTGGAATCGTCCCCAAAAAGTGATTGATATGCACTAAGAGTGTCTTCAATGTTAGTTTGGTGCTGCAACCTAGTCCACTCGGACTCACGCCTAGGGTTTGTCTCAGATGGATGCCGAGTGGGATGCTCTTCTCTGGCGTGCTTTCTTAGCTCGAAATACGTACCAACGAAATCACATGTCTCCAACGAACAAGTCCTTGGGAGAGAATTCATAAACTGCCTAGCACCCTCTATGGCAACACATCCTCTGATTTGACCACGGCAAAGAGGGCAAGCAAGTGCTTGGTTGCCTAGAGGCCTTATATGAGTCGCAGCATGTACTGCTTGGTCCATTCTACCTCCACCAGAGGATGTTGCCCCAGGAGCTGATTCTGGAGCAGCAAACGACTTGAGGAATTGGTCGAGGCAATTTGAGTGGCGGTAACTCGTGTCGCACATGAATGGCCTACAACCTTTTTCTGTAGAGGTACAGAGCAATAGGACAGCATTGTGAGGGTGCTCCATACATATTGGGCACCTAGCTTCCTCCCACTCTCTTTCGTCCCCTACAGTTAGGGAAGGCTTTTCAGACTTGAGCCCAGTAACCCTTAAGCTGCATGGGCGATAAGGAGATGCCCTAGCCCGGTTGGTTGGAAATGATCTCGCCCTCTCTTTTGGCATTTTGCAACACCTGAAAGAGTTATGGGTTGCTTTATACTTGATGCAGAACTAACATTCAAAGCAAATGATTTTTTACTATAGCAAATCGCAGCACTAATACAATAAAGCTAGTTAAGCATCAGAGTTTATATTGTCAGGTTGTATCTTCACGGTGCAATCCTTGCCGTGGATAATGATAAAAGATTACAGTAACAGTGAACTTACGAATTTGAAATTAGCTCCCTACAATTCTCTCCCTACAATCATTTTTAGGTCATTCTCTAAGACATTTCTGAAACTAAAAATAAAATGGTGGTATGCTTCTAGGGGAACAGCTCAACTAAATTCAAACTTGGGTAGGTCAGATAATATTTCACTCAAATAAATGTTTACAGAAATAAACTGTCACACAACAAAAAACCCAGTATAATCCTATCTCAATTGGGATTCGGAGCAGTAGAGTCATGTCTTTCAAAAAAAGTGGGAACACAGTCCCAAAACAGCTTATAAAGGTTCAAAATCAATACCCCGGTATATTCTTCACATTCTTTCATTGAATAGAGTTTCATATTCAAGCTCCTAATAGTTAATTTGATGACGGAGAATAATTTAAACTCAAATTCAAACAATTCCCATTAAGATTAAGGGGCTGTTTGGCAACTTCTGAATCGGTAAGTGCTGAACCAATAAGAGGTCTGAACCATTAAGTGCTGAACCAGTAAGAGGTCTGAACCATTAAGAGCTAGTATATTGCTTAACTATTCAGAGGCAAATGTCTGATCAATTCAGATAAGAGGTCTTAACCATTCAGACTCTGTATAATACTTAACCATTCAGAGGCAAATCTCTTAACCATTCAGACATCTGAACCATTAATAGGCTGAAACAAACAGTCTGAACCATTAAGTGCTGAACCATTCAGACATCTGAACTATTAAGAGGCTGAAACAAACAGCCCCTAACTGTTTTTAAATCTTGATTGCTTGTAAAGTAATTTGCATCCTGAATTAAAAACCAATCAATTTTACAAATTAATTTAATATTTAGTTAAAAAATCCAATTAATAAAATACAACAATAATAACAACAACAACCTAATTGGATCCCACAAAAATAAGGTCCCGGAGGGTGCGTGTACGCACACGTTGCCCCTACTCAAAAGTAGGGAGGCTGTCTCCTAGAGACTCCTCGCTCAAGTAACACACTAACAATATAAGAGCACAGAAATCACGAAACAAACAAAGCATACACGGCACGCAAAACACACAACAAAGCATACAGCGTACACAACAATAAGTGTTGTCACCTAGTCCGAAGCGTCTATCCAACTACCCTAGTTTTAGCTTTCCAAACACTCATATCTAAGGTCATATTAGCACAAAGGGAAAGAAGTTCTAAAACCTGTCGAATCACCTCCTCCAAGTACTTTTTAGGTCTAATCCTACCCCTATCCCACCCTCCAACGTAATCCCCTTGAATCTCCGCACAGGGGCTTCAGCACTTCTCCGACTCACATGCCGAAACCACCTTAGTACAAAATAAAATAATCAATTAATCATTAAATAAATATAATAAATAGTAATTCAATCTTCACCTGAAAAACAATCTAACAATTAATTCACTAATCAAAAATTTAGAATTCTATAATACAATTACTCAAATAATATAAGCCAATAGTATACTCCTGTAGATTTAAGTTTTAATGTCTTTTAAATTTATAAGTGCATTTAACTAACCCTCTTTATTAATTACTCCCTTCATCCCTAAAATATTAGCACTTTGTGCAAAGCGAAGCAAAATCCCAAGCTTTTTCAATTCATTTTATTTAAAGAATGATAGAAGAATAAAAAAAATTAAATGTGCATGTTTAAAAAATACATCAAAAATTCCACAAAATAAGAGGTGTAAAGAATATTAGAAGTATATTTTATCTAATAATCAATGAAAATGTACAAACAAAAAACTTACCGTGAATTTAGAATAACGCCTAATGATCAATAGAGGGAGTACATTACTAAAAACCTACACGTTCACAGTGAAAAATAACCTAATGGTCACAAGGAAATCCATAACAAACCTAACGCTCACAAAAACAAAGTTCACAAATGCACAAATCACAAATTCACATATTACAAAATCATAATTGATACTTGCCTAAAATAATTAGATAAATACGGATCATTAAACAAATCCAATGAAGATTATTAACATGGAGATGGAAAATTCAAAGGTTTACATTGATAAAATAGCGGAGAGCAGAGGCCAGAGAGGCGTCTATTTACCTTGAGAGGCTCACGGCGGCGTACGGCGTAGTTAGGCGTTCATCTCTTTCTATCTGACCATCCGCTCCGCTGCGTGAGATGTCTGGCGTCTGCGACTATTAGCTGGAAAACTGGAGTAAATTCCATAAAATATCCTTCTAATTTTCGTTTTACATAGAGTATTCGCCCAGTTTTGACTTTTGGAACTGTTCATCTAAACACTTTGACTCATCAAATTCTCTCAATCTGTAACCCAAAATATAGTCATGTGTGATCTTGTTTGATTTGTCTTAACATATAGATTATTAATATATAATTTCTATAATTTTTTAATATACAAATTACAAGATAAAATAGATTAAAAAAGTGTATTGAATGATGTGTAAAAATGAAAGTGGACAAATACTCTGGAACGGAGGTAGTATTTGGTTTCTGCCTATCAAATATCAATAATTTAGTCCCAAATTACTATATTGTTTTTCACGAATGGTCTTTTGTAAACATTTTTATTAAAAAAATATGGATCAAATTATAAATTCACGCTCCCAGTTCAAAATTATGGAATTTTTTATTTATTTGTACATTTTGATTTATCGTTTAGCAAAACTAAATATTTTTATCCGTTCTTATTTTGTAGAATTTTTTATGTAATTTTAAAATATATATTTTATATTTAATTTATATACAAATCTTTAAATAAACTAAATTTTAAAAAACTTGAAAATATAATTTGTTTTGCGTAAAATATAAAATATTTTGGAACGGAGAAAGTAAATTATAACTTTAAAACTAAAGTGCTATCTTATTTAGTTTATATTTATCAAATATTATGTTTGCAGTCTTTATTGATAGGATATAATTCCTTGTTTAATGCTCCATCTATTATTACATCTCAATATTGTTAGATAAAAACTTACCGTGGAATAGTACCTAATCAATAAGAACTACGAACATAATATTTGAATTTATTTTTTTAAAGAACTTATTTTTTATCATAGTTATAAAGGATTATTTAAAAATTTATTCTTTTTTAAATAACTTTTAATATAGAAATTAATAAATACTAAAAGTGTACAATTGTTGTTTATTTAAAAAAAATCAAAATTTGTACAGAAAAAATGAAAAAAGAATTTCATTCGTTATTATGAGAATTAGTTTGGAATGAATATTTAAAAGTTAGAAGTTATTATTCCATTTTAACAACCACAATGCTTAGATAGAAAAATTGAAAAAAATACGTAGTACATAGAGTATTATGTTATGTAGCACACATTTGAGCGTTAGACAATAGGTTTACACAAGAAATTAAAAGGAAATTAGAAGGTTTGCACTAGCTCCTAACATAATATTTCGTAGTACGTACTCCGTATTATTTTTTCTATCCAAACATTGTTGTTGTTAAAACGAATTATTAACTTTTAATCTTATTTTTTCTATCCAAACATTGTTGTTGTTAAAACGAATTATTAACTTTTAATCTCTTTTTAATATATATTCATTCCAAACTGATTCTTGTATTAAAAAAATGATATTCTTGGTGTACTATTTTTTATGGTATACAAAATTTGACTTTTTATAAATAGCTACAACCATACACTTTTAGCATTTAGTTTCTATATTAAAGATGATTTAGAAAAAAATAATTTTTTTAAATGGTCATTTATAATAGGGGATTTTTCATTTTTAGTCCATATTTCTTAAATATTATCTTTGTATTCCTTATTAATTGGGTGTCATTCCACGTTTAGTCTTTGTCTAACAGCATTGAGACGAAAGAATAGATTGATGACTAAACGTGGAATGGTACCAATGTATAAGGACTGCAAACATAACATTTGATAAAAATAGACTAGAAGCCTGTTCTTTAGTGCTTAAACTCTTAACTTCTGGTTTCTTCGAGTTACATGAAAAGGGAAATGAAAGTTCATTCATTTTGCGATCGCGTCAAGTTTTTAAGAGTGGTGTGTTGATGGTTATACGATGATTGAGTCTTTTAGACTGACGTACATCAGTAAGCATGAAAAAAATTATATTGCGACATGTACAATAGATACTCAGATTCTTTAGTGAATTGTGACAATGATACGTCTACCAAAGGTAAAAGAATTATTGTACATTTGTTAGCGGCGCACGTTACATGATTCAAAGCTATCAAGATGCTATGGCAATATGTTGTTAGGCTGGCTTTCTAGATCTCTTTCTAGCATTCACTTGTAATCCTAAATGGCCAGAGATTGAACGTTTTCGGGTGACAGAGATTTTAATCTAGAAGATTGTCTAGATATTGCTTCTAGAGTATTCAATATGAAACTAAATGGGTTAATACAAGATTTAAAGAATAACTAAATATTTGGAAGAATTAGAACAAGTACTTTATAACAAGCATTCAATACTTTATGTGCTAGATTCTTAACGATGCATCATTACTAATTAATGTATCCATTTCTTTATTAGATTTGTTTACACTGTCGAGTTCCAAAAATGTGGACTACCACATGTCCACATTTTATTGTTTTTGGGCCAGGAAGATAAATTCCCTACGCCTAAAGATATTGATCAAATCATATTTACGAAGTTGCCAGATGAAGTAAAAGATCTAAGATACTTAACGTTGTCAATATTTTATGACTCACGGATCGTGTGGGACCAATGCATCCAAATCACCTTGCATGAAAGATGGCAACTGCTTGAAGTATTTCCTAAAAAAATTCAATGAGGAGACCAACATTGACAAGGATGGTTGTCAAAAATATTGGAGAAGGAATAATGGCCGACCACTATTGAAGAACAGTGTTGAGTTGGATAATTGGTTCGTAGTCCCACAAAGCAAGTATCTCTTACTTAAGTACGGGGCTCACCTAAATGTTGAATGGTGTAATCAATCGCGAAAGATCAAATACTTATTCAAGTATATCAACAAAGGCCACAACCGTGTTACCATAGGATTTTATGCAAGCACGGAAATCGGAGCAAATCGAACTATAGAGAAGGTAAATGAAATTGAACTCTGTTACGATTAAAGATATATCTCTATTTGCGAGGCAACATGGCAAACATTTGGATTTGTAAAACAATATAAATGTCCAAATATTGAATGTTTAAGCTTTCACATACCTGGTGAACAATGGATTTTCTTTGAAGAAGAAGAAGATGATGATGCAAGTGATGTTAACACTCGAGAAAGCATACACGAGAGTAAATTTCTTTCTTGGATGACGGGAAATGAAAAATATCCTCTTCCAAAGACTTTAACGTATGCTGAGTTCCCACAGAAATTTGTTTAGAAGCAAGCTAAAGGAGAGTATGAACCTCAACTCAAAGGGATTGCTATAGGTTGTGTTATATACGTCCCGCCGAGGTCTCGTGAATCATATTACTAGTATTCTGACCCGTGCAATGCACGGGTGAAACAAAATTTTTGTTGATTCTAATATTTTTTTCAATGTATTGTATTTTTTAGTAAAAAGTAAATTTATTGTGCAAATAATTTTTAATACTACAGATGAAAAAAAAGCTAAAGTAAAATAAATAAAATTTTAGGAATAAAATGTGGTGATAACAATGTATATTTTAATACCAAATTTTCTGAAAGACCTCAAGGTATACAACATTTTTGGTATGATTGCAAGGGTTTTCATTATCATCTAGAACTAATATCTTTAATCCTGTCTTTGTTTTCACTCGTGAAACAGCAACATATAGTTGTCCAATGTGTGAACACCGACTTAGTTAAAAATAATCCCACAAATGACAATGTTTGACCTTGACTTTTGTTGATAGTCATAGCAAAACATAACGCGATGGGGAATTGTCTTCTTTGGAACTTCAAGGGTAGACCTGGATCAGATGGTATCAAATTCATTCTAGGGATGTAAACTTTTTCCCCAACTCGATTTCCCGAAACCACAATTGCAGTGATAACATTATTCCGCAACTCTTGAACGATTAATCTTGTCCCATTACACAATCCAGATGTTTGGTCAATGTTCCTCAATAACATAATCGGTACCCCTTTTTTCAAGACTATTCTATGGTTTGGGATTCCGGAACATTTGATTTCGTTCAAGAACTCAACTGTTATCCAATCGCCATCAACACCTACATCTGCATCTGCTTGGCACGAAGAATCAGAACTCAAGTATTCCTTTTCATCACCAGGTATGAGGGATAGGACAAATTCATTTATCTTTTCAACTACTTCGAGAGTTGGTGCCAATAGTGCTCTATCCTCAAAAAAAGAATAATTTTTCATATTCTCTAATATATCCGGATAAGTGAAGTCCACTATACTCTTAATAGGAGAACTTGTATCAAGAATTAAGAGTTCAGGCGGAATCTCAACATCAGCAACTCCGTCCATCACCTGACCTAGCTTTCCATCACCCATTTTGATTATCCAATCAAAAAAAGCTTGTGTCTCTCTATCTGAGCAAAAAGACATAGATGAATGCAGTCTCATATTCTTGGTCAACGTATAAACTTTACAGTACGACCACAAATGTGAGGAATTGACCGTAGCACCTACAATTAGCTCTCTCGAAGCTCTGGGTAAAACTGGAAGGATCTGTCGAAAGTCACCTCCGAGTATAACTGGTTTCCCTCCAAACGGTTGATTTCTGTACTTAGCATTAGAGAACCCCATGATATCTCTCATTGTGCGATCCAAAGCCTCAAAAGCAAATCTATTCATCATGCATGCTTCATCCCATATGATCAAACTTGCTTGTTGGATCAATTCAGCTTTCGGGCTCCCTTGTTTGATGGCACACGTTGAGCACTCAGTTAGCGCCAATGGGATTGAGAATCTAGAGTGTGTAGTCCTTCCACCAGGCAATAACAATGCTGCAATCCCACTGGATGCAACATTCAGAACAATCTTTCCTCTTGATCTAAGAGAAGCGAATAA
Source organism: Cuscuta campestris (assembly GCA_900332095.2). NCBI lineage: Eukaryota > Viridiplantae > Streptophyta > Magnoliopsida > Solanales > Convolvulaceae > Cuscuta > Cuscuta campestris. The sequence continues at coordinate 878,292 of OOIL02000560.1, forward strand.
TGATTTCCAGAGGAAGGTCTTTCCTGTTCCCCCATAACCATACACAAAGAAGAAACCTCCCTTTTCAGTTGTCACAACTTCCATTATATCGTCTATATCTTCCTCTGGTCTTCGTTCATGGTAGATAAGCATTGTCCAAGATCAGTTGATAATTTTTCTCTATCATAGTTCAACTCCTCGACCAAGAAGTTATTTTGGAATCTATTGAGTGGGTTGTCATCTGGAAATGGCATACCACCAAACTCTTTTAGGGAACGCCCATTTGAATTAAGTAACTTCTCAATCTCAATCAAACACAAATTCTTTAGATCTTCTTGGGAGATAAAAAGTTCTGAAAAAAAGAAGATAATATTAGACTAAATTATTTCGACAAAGATGTTAATTATAGAGTTTTCTATAGATGCCATTAATTTCATATTATTGTTTATTTAAATAATAACACAAATAAGTTTTCATAAAAATACCTTGATTACGCAATATTCTTCTTCGATCAAATAAAATTCCATCAACTAAGAGCTCCCATGTTTTTTCCCAAACAACTTGAGGACGGCTCATGGTATTTGTAACTAACAATGTGACAAACAACTTTCTTAATTGACCTCCAGATCCTAGTTCAGCAGCCTCTTTTATTCCCTCAATGTATTCCTTATCATCGGCTAATAACCCCAATGCTTCGCATGCTTCTTGGAAAGAGTTATGTATAACATTGTTAACCGTCCTTAAGCTCTCATACGTTTTACATCCTCGTTGAACCGTTAAAAGTATTCTCAAATAGTATAACTCTCCAGTTCCTGTTGGCACATACTGCAAGCGGCCTATTGATGGTCTTTGTTGCCTCGGGAACCATTTCCGCTCCTTGCTGTTATACACAAAATATCCAGGGAATTCAGCATATGTCAAATTATGTCCTGCAGTGTACTGCGTATTAGCAATCATCCAAGCTTCAAACATCGAAGGTTTGTCAGAGTTCTGTTCGACAACATCTTTAAGTTTCTGTTTATCTTTAAAGGTGACAAATTTCTGTCCTGGGAGATGGAAATTCAATCTCAAAACGGCTGGCCACCTATGGTGAATATCAAAAGCTAGAATTCTCCAAGTGGAGACAAATTTTTGTCCTGGGAGATGGAAATTCAATCACATGCAGACACATAACGACAGTCGTAGTACTTCTCAGTTTCATCATACACCGCACCATCGGCAACATTACTCTTAGATTGCGTAACTCCAACGGTTACTCTGTCTGGACCTTTATTGACATATTTAAAAAGATATTTGATTGAATTAGATTTGTTGCAATATTCAATATTGATGTGAGCTTGATACCTCATTAAGAGTTCTGGATTATATGGAACAACAAATCGATTATCCAACTCAATGCCTTTTCTCACGGTAGTGACCCCCGTATTCCTTCTTTTATATATCGGGTAACCATTATCATCAAATGTTGTCTTCTCAACAAAATTCTTGGGAAAAAATTTCTTGCATCTACCCTCATCCATGCATGGAGATCTAGGATCATCTACGCCACATGGACCATGCATCATCAATCGAGTCACCGAGTCATATAATCTAGGGTATTTTTCTTTATTTGGCAACTCTGCACATATGACACGATCAATTGACTCGGGCGTTTGGAGTTTATCCTCCGCTTGTAACCATATCAAGATATGTGCATGAGGCAAACCTCTTTTTTGAAACTCAACAGTGTACAAACCTGAAAACAATATTTAAAGAAATTAAAGTTACTTTAATATTTAATGTCCAACACACCACTAATTTTTTATATTTAAATGGAATTAAAATCCTAAACTTCATAAAATTACCTGCAATAACTTCACCAAATATACGTCTATTTTTTAAGTCCTTCTCCAATTCATCAAGTTTCATTTTGAAGACTCTGGATTCAATGTCGGGTCTGTCTTCAGCTTTAGATTTGGTTCTTGTCATAAACCTTGCAATCTCTGGCCATTGCGGATTGCACGTTATAGTAATGAATAAGTCGGGATAACCATATCTTCTACAAATTGCCATTGCATCTTGGCAGTTGTTAAACATATATCTCATTCCGCCAGTGAAAGAAGATGGCAGGATAATTCGTTGTCCAGAGGCTGCCGATTCAATATCACCTCTGATCACAGATTCCTCTAAGCCACTCATCATATCTCCTCTAAATTGATCCTGGTTAAATTTAAACCACTGGATTCTTTGTGCTTCAACAATCGTGTATGCATCAACTAAAAATTGTAAATACAATCTCTGTGCATTCAACAAAATCCCTCCATCATTCTCCCTTTCATGTAATCGAAATGCAACAAATTCTCTCACTGATATTCGCGGACGTTTTACCTCTTTATTCACCCAAAAAGATTCCCTTATAGGAATATTTTCTTGATACCCATCTTCCCCAAAAGGAAACAACAATGGGTATTGTAGGGGTATGAAAGCAGTGTGTGTCTCATGGATTTTTTGTAAGAATCCATTTCTTTTCGTGACGATAATGTCCCTCTCTTCATTGGATGAATTAAAATCTCCAACGACTAAAGCAGCAACTTCATCCACTGTGGGGATATTGTAATTTCTCGAGTCTCGAGCTCTACTCCTTAATAGCCTCAGTGATACATTAGAAGTGGGATCACTATTCATGAAGTCTCTAGCTCTCCTGAAACTTTGTGCCAAAACATTATGCTCATCTATCATATTTTTCAAATCCTCGACTAAACTTGTATTAGTAGTCAAAGTGCTTTTCCCTTTACTGCATAATACAAAGTAAGAAATTTGTTTATGTTAGTATGTAATTAATGCTCTATAAGTAATGCTAAAAGAATAACTTAATAAATTCTTCGAGATACCTGAAATGAGCCATCCTGTTTGCTATCTCATTCTGTGTATCATAAATATACAATTGAGTAAATCTCGGTCTTACACCCTCTAGTGGCAACAAAGATGTTATGTGATGATGATTGTGCCCGCTTAGAGTAAACTGCGGAGCTGCTCGACCATTGTTCTGAGATGTATCAATATTTCCATCCATATATGTGAAGGAAAACATGCTATTATATTTTCTTATATTTTTCATGAAATGAGAACTCCTCGAATCAATGTCATGAAATAAATTATATAGCAATTCAAGGGTTTTTTTAGAAGTGGTAGTTGAACTTTCCCTTTCATGCAACAAATTGAGAACTCTGGATGGTTTGAATCTCTATATTTTTCGGCTCTTTCTCCATACCACAACAAAGCTCCACAAAATTTACATGCTATTGAGGGATCCCCAAAATCAATTATTTCTATAGAAAAAATAAAATATGATATTATTAATATTTTCCATACATTGCACATATTATATAACTTACACACTGTACGTATAAAAAAAACACCTTTAACTTCAACTCCTCCAAATATAGGATTATCAAAAAATGAATCTCTTGTGCTCTCCTGAACAGAGGAATTTTCTACATCCACATGTAAAATTTAAATATATTGAGTGTATCTTGAATATGAATTATGTACTATGTGCCTATATGGTATGTAATAATATACATGCTCTTAACACATTTACCATCATAACTAATATTACCTTCATTAAAATTTATCGCACGTGTTACAAAAGATGGATTGATTCTTCTTTGTCTCTTTTGCACATGTAACTGTGCTGAGATTGGTGTGCAATTGTTCCCTGATTGAAGCATTGTACATATAAAATTTTAAAGTTGTTAAAATTACGTTGTGTGACGTTTTACTTCAGTAGTAAACGTTCCACAAATTAAAAAATGGAATGATTAAATTTTTTATTTTAAATTTATAAATACCATTTGTCACATCAGAAAGTACATTCCTTCTTCTTTGCGCTTCACCGTGCGGCGTTGCACTTGACGATGATGCCTCTCTATCTGCACTTATAATATTTATCAGAAAAAAATTGTAAGCATGAACCATAAAATTTTTTCCACCATTCACATAAAACATCACCTCTTAAGAAAAATCATAAGGTATTCCGAACCAAAACTAAATTCATTTTAAATTTAGTTTATTTTTAGGGTGTTGACTATAGATATGATCAATCTATTTTTTTCCACTATTCACATCGAACAATGTTTTCCTTTTTTGGAGGTAAATATTAGGTGTTTTTATAATGAATATATTTAAATTTAATTTCATCATCGTGAATATTTTTTAAATGAAGATATATTTTCACCAAACGTATTTTCTGTGAAATGCAATGTAGAAACAATAACTATGATAAATATCTGTACTAAATAATACTAAAACATAAGTCATTTTCTACGATAAGACTTACATTTTTTAGAATTTAAATAACATTTAATAATTTCTATAAGGAGAAATAATATTCTGTGACGGTAAACATTTACCTAAATAATGACTAATTGATAATGACTAAAAATGTTATATTGGGCAATAAATAACATATGTAGCTATTTATAAAAAGTCATTATGTTTTAGTGTCATTTAGTTAAATAAGGAGTCTGACTATGAATGTGTGTGTGTGTGTGTGTGTATGTATAGAGTATCAATTATTTCAGTTGAACACAGCTTCGTTTCCATTTTGATAAATGAATTACGTGTTAGATATAAGTGAATTTTTCAATGTAAAATTTATATTTGAACTTTGAATTATTTACATCGATCATTCCCTATCATTTTATTTTAAAATATGTTCTCACATTTTTTATATTCACCCATTTCATATCTAATTTATTGCGAAGTTTTGAATTTTTTGTTAAAATTGTAAAAATATATGAATATTTTTTTTCTCAAGCTTATTATTATTTGTCCATTCAATTGTTCAAAAGAATCAATATCTATAAACTATTTTATTAATTAAAAATAAAGAAAAATGAAATTTAAAAGTCATGGTTAGACATCATTTTATTCCAATTGATGTGAATATAAAAGTGATAAAAAACAATTAGTTAGCCATATGCATACCTAGATAAATTAACAATTTTACATTTTAATTATCTAGGATTCCTATGAAACCTATGAACGACGTATCATTTTCTACGGATGCAGATTATAATGGATAAAATTACACGATTATAATATAAAAAAGTACACATATTTTTATGTTATCTTTTGTGGGATTATAAATATTGCATCTTCTAATAATGAATATATTTAGATTTTATTTCATCATCGTGAATTAATTTTTTTATTGAAGATATATTTTTAAGGAAAAATGTACGGTATTTTATATGAAATTCAATGTACACATAAATATATATAGAAATATTTTTCTTTTGTAAGGTAAAGATTGAGTGTTTTTATAATGAATATATTAAAATTAAAAAAATGTCAACAATAAATTCAAAACTTCCTCGCATGCATATAATTATATTTTAGAACATGTGCTCGCATTGTTTTTATATTCACCCATTTCTTATCAATTTTTTTGCAAACTTTTTAAAATTATGTTAACATTTTTTAAATATGCATACATTTTTACTCAAGTTTATCAATATTTGTCCTTTCAATTGTTTAAAATATTCAATACGTATAAACTTTTTATTTTCATTTAAAATATAGAAAAATAAAATTAAAGAGTCATGGTTAGATATCATTTTATTCTAATTGATGTAAGTATGAAATTGAAAAAAAAAGATCAGTGAGCTATATGCATACTTGGATAAATTAAGAATTTTAAATTTTAAATATCCATGATTTCTTTGAATCAAATAAACGACGTATAATTTTTGTATGGATGCAGATTATAATCGATAAAATAACATGACTATAATAAAAACAAAGTACACATATTTGTATGTAATCTTTTTTTGGGAGTGTTCATTTTCACATGGGGAATTTGTTAAATCCTTCTAAAACTAACATCTAATTTTAAATTTTGTATTCAACTTTATATATTTAACATAAATTAATGTATCTATACTAATATTTAGATATGAAGATACGAACTTTTTTTGTAATGTTCATTAAAAAGCATCCATATGAATTTTTGGTAACTAAATACAAAAATTCTGGTAACTAAAATATTCCATTTTGAATTTTTTTATTTTAAAAAATTCAAAAATGTTATTTATCAAATTGTCTTAAAACAATAAAACAAAATTACATGTATTAAGATAAAAGAATATTTAGAGTACATACTTTTTCTATGTACTTTTTGTTGTTGTCGTATTCCTTTTCTCCTTTCTCTTGCATCTCTAGCTGTTCTCTTCCATGTATCGTCAACTTGATTTTCCATAGCCCCAATTGAAATTGAAAAATAAGATGCTCCTACCACCAATCCTTTTAAAAACAAAATGATGGAGTTGAATCGTCAACTTGATTTTACCATTCAAAGAGCACCGTTGGAGATGGTGTATTAGTAAATACGGAATACTATTTAAGGCACGTAAGAATGGGTCTGTTTTTAATACTTACCAATTAATATTTTATTAGGACGGAGAAGTAAGTGTTACTTACCATTTAAAAATGGAAAATAATAAACTAATATTTACATTACAGCTTAATCTTCCTAATAAAATGCTATACGAAATCGTTCAAAATTGGCAAGTAACACTACACTTTAAATTAGTAATTAAAATTGGTAAGAAACACTTCACACTTTACATTATTGGCAATAATACAAAGTCTATTATACAATTTAATATGCATATTACCGTGTCACTTTTAATTTGTAATAATACAAAGTCTATACTATATTCTTTAAATTGGCAATAATACAGAGTTTATTCTACAATTTAATATGCATATTACCGTGACACATGGGATATTGGATATTCGTGGAATGTTACTAATCCTTTTTACTATTGACAATTTACTTTATACAACAATTAAACATAGACATGGTAGATTTTCATTTCGTTACAAAAGTTGTATTGCTCATCAAAATCACTAATAATACTCCATCCGTCCGGAAATATTTTTCTCATTTTCCTTTTTGGTCTGTCCGGAAATAATATTCCTATTTCCTTTTTTAGTATCTTTTTAAGGTTAAATATCAATAATACCCTTCAATTTCATCACAAATCTACTTTTTTAATACTCCCTCCGTCCCATTTTAAATTGCCTGTTTACCTTTTTTCTCCGTCCCAAAATAAATTGCCTGTTAGTTGTTTTCGTAAACGTTTAAAAATAAAATACCTAAACTATCCTTAAAATAAGCCACTTTTTTACACCTTATCTTTTTATTCATCATGACCCCTTTTAAAAAGTAATGCCAATTTCGAAAACTCAACTTTATTTTTTATTTTCCTTAAATATGCCCAAAAATCAAAACGGGCAATTTAAATTGGGACGGAGGGAGTACTTTTTTAATAATAAAAGGAGATTTAAAAGTTTATAGTATGTGCATTTTTGAAAATTTTGCATTTTTTTTACAATTCCTTAATAAGCGTGTCAAGTCAACACGGGAAGAAAATTTCCGGACGGAGGGAGTATTGATCACCTATATAGTCCACGTGATCAATAATTTACTCATGACAGTAAGCAACATAAGTGAGGAATCTTAAATAATCATTGAAGATTACTTTAATTAATATAGACAGTCTATTCATTTCGACCACATGTACATAAATTTTTATAATTAAAACTTTGTAACTTTTTAATTGTAGCTATTTTGACCATACATGATTGTATCTAAAATATTTTTATATACATTTGATGAGGATCCCATCAATTTTCACCAACAAATTAAAATCCCATCTAAAAATCCCGAGTCAAATGAAATACGACAGATTAATAGTGTAAAAATATGAAAGTATGATAAGGGGATTAATACACGTTGCATGGTCCTAAATTTAAATGAAATGACAAATGTTACATTTGAATTTATTTTTTAAATTGTATTTATATATTTTTTATTTTTAATTTAATTATCTTATATTATCATCATAATAGAAGTTCGTATTGTTGTAATGTGAAAACATATGTTTTACATATATATCTTTTTTTGGGTTTTAAGTATATGATATGCACATATTTTATACACTTTTTAGACATATTTTGAAGGAGTTTTGAGTCCCAATTGAATTTAATATTTATATTTTATTTCAATTTTCCGTTTTATTTGTGTAGAGCGGTCCTATGCTTGGTTTTATATGTTTTGCAGGCATTTTGAGGTCATTTGGATGCATTTAGGATAATTGCAAGGACGGAAAATAAACATGGAAGTTTGGAACCAAAATAAATGGAAGAAACTTGAAGGAATGAAGTAATTAAACAAAAATAAAGCATAAAACAACCGTGCGGCATGTGGAACCGGAGCTTTGACCATCGCGCCGAACCTGATTATTCGGCATATCATTGGCGAACACGGCTAATGTTCTGAACTGAAAGTCGGCCATTGATCTAGAGAGAAAAATGACAAAACAGTGAACGGTGGGAAGCTTCGAACACGGGTGACACAGCAAGACAACCAGCTGCATTTCCATGTGCGCTACTGTAGTTGTATTGACTGGATTTGTAACTGTTCGTATATACTCCGTATATACGAATTTATCTATAAAATCCACTCCCTTCTCTTCTTCAAAGAGGTTGGAACCCCCCATTTCTCTCCTCTCTCCAATCCGAAATTCTCCTCCTCCATCACTAATATCTCACCACTTTCTTCATCCAAACACATAAAAATTACTCCATCTTCATCATCATCAACACCATCAATTTTAGTTGGAGCTCAAGAACACATCTTCCATTTTGTAAGATTTTTATTATTGTAATAAATATTTATTTGTTTAAACTTCAAACTATGAACTTCTAAATTCCATTGGGGTTAGAAGTTGGTGTAATTAATCATCCATCTTAATGTTTTGAATATTTTAAACATGGATTGTTGATTTTATTTTTACTCAGATGTTGTATTTAAAAATAAATAAATTTGAAATGTTTGTGATTTTTAATTAAGGGCCCAATCATAAACATAATTGATACAAGGAATATGAGCTAAAATTGATATAATCATAAAATAGAACACTTTTTAAATACACCGTAAGCCTTCTCTACCTTTAACCGGGATTGAAGACTTACGGGTGGAAATAATTATTGAGTTGTATTCTTACACCATTAAATTGGGTAAACATACAATAAAATAATTATGGTTGCCGTTGCTACTAAATAATTACTCCGGATTTATCATTAGCGTGTTAAAGTCGGAGTAGTTATTATTTAGGTGAACTGCGAGAG
>OOIL02000560.1:895592-916564 GCA_900332095.2 Cuscuta campestris
TACTAAATAATTACTCCGGATTTATCATTAGCGTGTTAAAGTCGGAGTAGTTATTATTTAGGTGAACTGCGAGAGCGTCCCTGAATACTTTTCTGCAACTCCACACATTCTATATAAAAATAAATTGACAATCCAACTTTTATAAAAACATTGGACAATTAATTTACCAATTTCTACCCCTAACTTTTTATCATCAAAAACTTTGTGTTGTTTGGAACTATCTTCTTTTACACTTTTTATTTTATCTTTAAAACCAAAAAGACCAAAATATTTTACAACTTCTTTTGTAAACTTTTGTTTAAATTAAATTAACTCACGTCTCCCTGAGGTTCGACACCCTACTTACAAGGGATTCTTTTTAGTTGTTATTTTTGCCCGTTCTATACTGCAAATCAGTATACTTGGTCTTGAAAAGTAATTGATAAATTGAAATTTTGATTTATCACTAAACAAAGAATGGAAACACAATATTTTATTAAAACATGTGAATAAGTTCAACATATAATCGGAATAATGGAGTAATCTATAAACCATCTCATACCAAAAAAACTTCGGTAAAATATTATTGAGATTAAATCATAATCTGTCATTTATTATAAAGCAATAATTTATAACACTGGAATTATAAACCTAAAATGTCTAATTATTAAATCCAAGCATAAAATAATAATAATAGTAAAACATGGTACTTTTGGGATTAAATTTTCTCTACTTTAATGCTTTTCATCTTGTTCCCCGATGCCTTGTCATATCCATCATCAACTTCTTTCTGTTGCATTCTCTTAACTGGGGTAAGATTAGTCATATAATCTTCCGGTTGAATTGGCCGACCATCCACGGTTTCCACAAAATCAGCAAATAAATCCTGCAAAATATGAAAAAATACTTGTAAATAAATGTATAAAAGACATTCACACTTTTTTCACACATGTGAATGAACAGAACTTGATCATTATATTGAATAATTATATAAATAATGCAACTAAAGCTTTCACGTCATTGAATTCTTCTTACAATTGACAATACTATTTCTTACCTTTACGCACGAAGAAGTCTCTCCGTCTAAGAAACTATGTTTTTTTTCTTTCTCGGCAGTTGAAAATCCTGGTGCCATATCGGTCTGCGCCCAATCACGAATAGCAAGTTTTATCATAAAAAACTATCCTATATAAATTCTTTACGCAGAATTACAGTTTTGTTTAATATCACAAACCTGGGGTGAGAAAAAAGCTGAGTTTAGATCCTTGAACTTTGCAATGATTTGCTCGTTAAAACATATGTCAATCACATTGTAGGTAGGGTCAAATTCATTAAAGGTAGCTGTCTTGACCTCAACTTTGAAAATGAAAGATTTATCTTCCAACATATGCTTAAATACGTCTGGTTGTGCCGCACCTCCACCTGGCACATCCTTTGCACGGCAATGCCAAATCCAAACTCAGATAATATTTTATAGGTTTTTCAAACATGCAGACGAAGCATGACTTGTATATGCACATCCTCGTATATAGACAATTTCGTTTCTAAATATTGTATATGCATACCTCACAATACTTGAGCATCTCGGAGCATGACTTGTGCAGCATCAAACACCCAACATTTTCGAATACAACAAATGTAGCACTATCCGATGCATCATTGACCCTCATCTTTATTCGATATCTGTGTTGTTATTCAACGGTTATATTTATTGATATATGTACGTGGCACTAATGTAAAAGCTAGTTGGTACATAAAGGATATGGGCTAACCTTGGAATAACATTCAACACAAGCTTTTTACAGTCAGTGCAGTAGTAAGATCCACTACGCGGGATCACCTCTGACCCGCATCGACATGATGCTATGAACCAATCAGAGCCACCATCCACACCCTTGATGGTACCATATACCGCATAATCGCCATCCTTAACATAGAAAAAGTTCAATCAATACAAACGTAATCAAATATGAGCAAGCTACTGTGCTAGGATATTATGGAAAGGTAAAGTATGAAGTACTGGACTACTTTACTGATGGCATTAATCTATCCATCCCCACTTTTAGCGTATTTAGTCCATGCATGGAATTTATAACAAACAACTTTAGACAATACCGGAAGCCCAAAAGTATGATTAATTAATTCCTCAGATCCAGTATAAAGAAGTCATTGCTTGCATTTTTGGTGGAGAGAATAATACCCTCAGATTTTATAAAAACTAAAGAATAAAATAGCTTCTAAATCTATAGTATAAAGAAGTCATTGCTTGCATTTTTGGTGGAGAGAATAATACCCTAAGATTTTAACAACAATAAAAAAATAATACAGCTTCCAAAACAGTGGGTCAGATTAAAAAATCAGCAGTTATCCTGCATGTGTATTTAAGGTAATGGGATGTTCCATAACATGTTTGAAAAACAGCTTCTAAATGTGTACTTTTTTGTCCATTTGGTAAGGCAAATAACCTTCATGTATATCGGGCATGCTTTATATGTATATGTATGCAGTATGATGATGCATGATGTTGATGATGATGAAACATTTATTTATAAAAATAAGATGGGATACACAGACTTGTGGAGTCAAGAAAAGGCATATGGCAATACTGCACCTACTTTAGATGAAGAAATATACGCTGCAAGTATATTGGTATATGTATGAATCTCAATATTAGATGAGGAAATATACCACGCAAAAATATTGGCATTTACAAAATAAGGCAAACAGAACGATATATCAATTTGAGTAAGACAAACCTCTGTGCAATCCTTCAATGCTTCAATTGTTGTTGCACGTGTATGTTTTAAAAAGTCATCATCCATCGAGTACATGGGTCCAATGCTCTTACCATTCGGTTTTTTGTTAATCGCGTGTACATTCTCCAAGTATTTTGTTATAGTCGCAGCGTCATGACATATCTTGGATACTCTATATGACTGATCATGGTTGCTTCGAAACACTGTCCTCACTTCGACTTTAAAAAGATACGTCTTGCCTAGTAGAAGATCGTCAAACTCCTTTGGGTGGTTAAGATTTCCATCCTGAGATTTTATGTGCAACATCAAAGAGAATCAACGATTGATTTATAATTTTTAAAGAAGTATTTAAATGTAAAAAATGAAATGGCTATGCTTAAAGAAGGGGTACATACAACGTCATTTCTTTCCATCAATAGAGCACATGATGCATTCAATATGGAGGATGCCTCACGATCAAATAAGAGAAAAGTCGCCGTACCAGAGTCATCTTTAACAGTGAGTTTGATGAGATACCTATAAAAATATTAAAATTTATGAGTTCATTTTCCTGGATTTATATCACTGGTAGTTAATATAAATACGGGTGCAGAGAATATAATCAAACCTGGGGTGACATTGAAGACATGACATGAACAGTGCATGCAATAATACATGGAGGCGTCTGGCCTAACAGCTCTATTACATTTGCATGCCAAATACCACCAATCAGTATCATTTTTCACTGCAACAATAGTCCCGTACAGTATGTAGGATCCATCCTATTTCAATTAAACCACATATTAGTTTAAAACCTAAATATGTTGCATTGGAAAGAGAAGGCGTAAGACGAAAGACGCCTAAATATTTATTAGAAGTACAAATAAAAAAACGTAGGAAATACCTCATTACAATTCTTTAATGTAGCAATCACCCTGGATCTACTTGGATTTAGGAATTCCTTTTGCTGGGAAGTTGAAAAATCATCACACGACAACTTTATAGGTTGAGGTGGAGCAGCCCTGCCTAACATCCTGCACGAAGGAATTATCGTGCTTAGAAATGATATTCTCAACATACATCGAATTATACTAACATTCTAAGGTTTCATTCAAATGCACGTACCTTTGTCTGAATACTGTGACATCGTCAAATTCTGGATTTAAGAGCAGGCGTGTCCCGAACATGACATTTTGCAGAATAACATTACCTACATGTAAGTAATGGGTTATTCGAAACGAATAAGAGAGTAAAGAGACGATAATGTCTTAACATGAAATGCAAATAAATGATTCTAGTTAATAAAAATCATTCAAAAAGTTTATAAAGAACCTAGTAGTACATGAAGTTAGTAATACCTTGAAACTGTTTGATCTTAGCATATTGAAGCACAATGACAGCATGTTCCAATGGTTGTTCATCAAAAAAGCTTTTAAACATCTCCACGTACTCCCCGAAGAGGGTAACATCCAACTTCAAGCTGTTTGCCAAATAATAAAAGAGTTTTCGTTAACCATGATTTGGGCAGTATATGTGATTTTTTTATCTAAAAATAGATGAATATTATAGTACCCTTCTGCCTCCAGTGTGATAACAATTATTTTTGTTCTTTTAGACTCTTTGACTATTTCTTTTTCACTTCCTACCGCAGCGAGCATCCCCATAGTATCTGAGTTATCACAATAAAACTAAAATATAATAACAGGCCAATCAATCTGCTCAACATCATAAATTACAGGAAAGCAAGCAATCTCACCAACTAAGTATGGATAGTTTGAATCAGCTTGAAATATATCAAGAAAAGCAACCAACTTAATTCCATACAGTGGAATTTTCTCCATACTACATGTAGTGACAGTTGTCCTTGGTTGGAAGTTTAGACGAAACTCATGCCTTGAAGTGCGATAATTACCACTATTGTTGCCTACACCAAAATAAGCAAACACATACGTTGAACCTTCATTTATGACATTCTGAAAAGTTCCTACCAAACTTCTTCGGACAGTGGCGTGAATTGTAGTCCCCTATATAATAAAAAAATAAAAATCATTAGTAATCACATTAAAATGCTTAATTATTGAAGATGCCCAATTATTTTATATCCAAAACAGCATTACAACCTGCGACCTACCAACATATTTCAATACACCTGAATCTAGGCCATTTGGAGGTTATTGAATGGTCTTTTTAAAATTAATTACATTAGTTTTTCATGTTAAACATGCTGCTTCTAATTATATAGACTCTTAAATTAGATGCCAAAAATGCCATTGGTTCAATATGCTAACTTTCTTGTTAAAAATGCCAACTGGTTCAAATTGTGCTTCAATAAGCTAAGTTTCCCGTTAAATATGAACTCTATTTTCATAATTCATTTTCACCCATCTAGATGCCCATTTGGAAACTGCCCTCTAAAAATGTATTAAAAGAGTATCTAAGAGTTTCCCCTCTCTCTCTCATCCAATAAATTTGAACAGAAAGCAAAGTATTTTTTTCATCTCCCAAAATCAAGTCACAAACACAGCACTACCACTACACCAGACTACACACACATGCTGCAGACATTGAATACAAAGCAAAGCACAAATAAAAAAGCAAAGCACACAGGAGTGTAGGTGACATCTCTATCCATATCAGCAAAACAGGATTTCTGTTTTAATTTTTTAATGATTATATTAATCATATTAAATATTGGTCAAAGAAAGACACTTATCATCAGTTCAATATAAGACTGAAACATTAGTTCAATATAAGACAGAAACATTAGTTGAAGAAAAACTTGAAATATAAAAAATCTTGGAACACGGGCCAAACTTATATAAATATTTAAGATATGATATATATACTTACGTGTTCGTCGAGGAACACCATCTCTATTGAGTTTATTGCTTTGTTATCATTGAAGGCAGGCAACGTATACAACCGTATCACACGAACACAAATCCTCCAACACTCACTTGTCGGATTGATTTTTGATAAAGGGTAAATGGGCTTGAAAGACATGACTCTCTAGCAAACAAAGTACTTGTAGTTTTCTTTCAAAGGCAAAATTTTCGAATGAAGAAGAACCCAATTGAAATGAACTCAGGCCAAAGCGATATATATACTTAAAGAACTAAGAAATCTCCTAAATTTGGTACCCAGATCACATAATCGTAGAAAACGACCCGACTAAAACTTTCCTCTCTGGTCTGGTGCGGTCAATTATCCAGTGCGCAGGCAGTAGAAAATTTACTCTAAAGTTTAGTCTGATTACGTGGCCTGGTGACTTGTCCATTTTTTGCCAAGTAAGCATGCCATATGTCGCATTCTGGTGCATAGGAGTCTCTTTTATTATAATAAGGGATATGAGGATTCTTCTGAACATAGTGCGAGGTCCAACTTCATATGAAGATTTAAAAATTGTCAATGGTGTTATTCACAATATTTATCGTGATTTATGCTATGTTATTGGACTACTAGACGATGACAAGGAGTACATCGTTCGTTTCAAGGAAGCAAATGGTTGACATTTTACCAAATAGCTAAGATTTTTATTTGTCACACTATTAACAAACAAATCAATGTCTAAAACAAATCATGTTCGGAAACATTGTTGAGATTTGATGGCTGATGACATTCTACATCGCAAAGAAGTCTTCTAAGTCATCAAGGTAATATTGAACTAATACTATTGTTATTTTAATAGAATGTCATTTTGAATAATTTTACTCCTATCATGCGCATGTTTGGTTTATATGAAGATCAAATTAAGAATTATGTCTTGATCGAGATTGAGATGTTGCTTACAATGCGAGCTAAGAGTCTTCGAGACTTCATTGATATGTCTTTCCCCATTTTAGACTCTACTTCAACAACCCGCAACATGCTAATTCTTGACGAACTACATTATGACCGCCTTGCATTGAAAGATGAACACCATAAGATGATGGCAAAGTTGAATGACGAACAATTCAGAACTTATGAAACAATAATGGCATCGGTCAATTCGGTTGAGGTAAAAGTTTTTTTCATATACGGTTATGGTGGAATTGAAAAGACTTTTGTAAGGAAAATTTTTTCTGCTTCGATACGTTCAACTGGAGAGATCGTGTTAAATGTTGCTTCAAGTGGTATTGCCTCATTATTGTTACCTAGTGGAATAACCACACACTCGCGATTTGGTATTCCAATTAATCCCCATGAAAATCTCACCTCTAACACTAAACAAGGAACACCTTTGGTCAAATTGTTGGTTCGGAGCAAGCTAATAATCTGGGACGAAGCACTAATGACACACAAGTATTGTTTTGAAGCTCTTGATAAGTCTACGCCATGTGATGACCATAAATAATCCATCAATGCAGAGTTGACCTTTAGAGTGAAGACAATTATGTTTGGAGGAGACTTTCATCAAATTCTACCTATCATTCCTAAAGGAAGAAGACAAGACATTGTCGATGCTACCATTACCTCTTCATATTTATGGAACTATTGCACTGTGTTACGTTTGACGAAAAACATGCATTTACAGCATGTGTCTTGCAATAACAATTATGAAAGCATGATAGAACTTCTGGAGTGGATTGCAAGTAACGATGATGGCTTGGCCGGAGCAAAAAACAGTGAAGTTAGTGAGGTCATTATCCCTGAAGATATGTTGTTAAAAAGCACAGGTGATCCAGTTGCCTCAATAGTGAATTTAACTTATCTAGATTTCCACAATATTGCAAATGATCCAACATATATGTAAAGTCAGGCTATCCTTGCACTAACTCTAGACGTTGTGGACGAAATAAATAAATACATGACATCATTGAATAGTGTGGGAGAACCAGAAGATACTTAGCTATGATGTAGTGTGTAAGTCTGATTCAAATGTAGATTTCTTAATAGAGTTGCATTCTCTTGAATTTCTATATAACATACGAGCATTGGGTGTGCCAAATCATGAATTGAACTTAAAGGTTGGAACACCCATCATGTTATTTAGGAATGTAGACCAAGCATCATGTTTGTGCAATGGAACAAGGTTGATAGTTACTCGACTCAGCAATCATCTTATTCAAGGGACGGTGCTGACAGGGAAAAATATTGGTCAAGAAGTTGTTATCCGATCCCATGGCCGTTGCTTACACTGTTAGATACAAAAATTCCTTTTAAGTTTCAAAGGAAACATTTCTTAATTATAATTTCATATGCAATGACATTAATAAAAGTCAAGGTCAATCTTTGTCACATGTTGGGCTTCTACTCAAGATCTTGATTCCCAATGAAGACCTTGCATTGTCGAATCAGACTATAAATGTAGTTTACAAAGAAATTTTCCAAAACTTATAATACTATGGATCTGCATTCTGTATTATTCTATATTTCTCTTTTTCTTTAAGATTTGTTATATATGTTCTTATGTTTATGTATTTTTATCATTTTCTTTCATCAAAACTTTCCGTAATCATTTAGTATATGATTTGCCGTTGAACATACGGGTACGAGTCTTGTGACCTACAGGGACAACCATGACATTCTTCCTGTTTGTTTAATTGCATTTTTTGATTTTTCCTTTTCTTCATTTCTTGTTTTGCTTCTTTCTATTTTTGCTTCTTTTCCTTTTTATTACCTTTTAATCTTAGTTTTTACTTTTAAGTATTGTTTTTTTAATTATATTGAGTTTTGGTTAATGAAATGTTAAAAAGATCAAGAAAAAAATAAATTCAATGAAATGTTACACTAGTTATGTACTTTAATTTTTTTTATTTTTTAAATTTAATATTAATGGAATCGCACCCTTAGAAGGTGAAGTAAAAGAAAAAACTAACGTGGTGTTAAGTTGGCAATAGGAGAACAAAAGATGACACGAACCATAAAATCCAGCCTTATACTATTTTTTCTCAGAGTATTTTTAAAATATTATTTTATCTTATTAATTTACTCCATACTATGTAATTTTTATTCAATTATAAATTAAAACTCGATTTTGGTTTAGCACAACAAATTAAATAGGGAGAAATAGTCTTTGGGAGTAGGGATGTCAATTCAACTCAAATCTTATTGTAACTGGTCTGACCTAAATCGAGAATTTAAAAATCTGAACCTGACCTGAAAAAATCAAACCTAAACCCGACACTCGTGTCAGGTTTAAGTTTGGGTTTTTAACCACCCCGACTTGAACCTAAAAATTTAAAACTAAAAACCCTACTTATGCCTCTATGGAGTATTGCAATATAGTCTACTTCTATTTCTCTTTGTCTCCTTCTTTTCCACACTCAATCACATCTCTCCCTTGTCCACATTTCGCTACTCACTTTCGGATAGTTTCTTTACCTCGTATCTCCTGTTACTGATCTAGTTAATCATGATCTTATTGTATTTATTTTTTCTCTTCGAAGGGCTGTGTATAATATATTTTCTATTTTTTGTATATGCAAATGTAGCAATTCAATGTGTCAAAATTTTGGTTGGGTTCGAGTTGGATGTTTAGTTAAAAAGTTTAGTTTAAAATTAGTTATTCATTAATCAGATCAATTCTAGTTTCAAGTATAAAAGTCGGATTCGGATTTGAATTTAAAAATCGAGTCGTGTTCGGTACTATCCGACCCGAATCAAACCCGAATCAAACCTGTAAAGCTGGGAGTAAAACTAAAAACCCTAAAACAGTTCCGCTGCGAATTCCAAGAGCATTTCCCAATTCGTTCTTCCACAGTTCTACCCAGGGGATTGCGACACAGTGACTGGCTTCTTCTCGTTGGTAAGCGGGTTCGTTAAAGAAGGAGCTAATCAGGGGCCGTAGGCTGACCACAGCTCTTTCGGATCATACAGAATTCGATCGGTTGCGGTATGTATCCCTCAATGATTAGGGGCATGTTGATAGCATAGAAGAAATTTGGCGATGTACTTTGTCCGTTCCTCTTCTTCGCTTCTTTATGCCTTTAACAAATGCCTGTTTGTTGTCAGTTTGGTGGTGTTCTTAATGTAGAACAGGTTGAGTGTGGAATTGGAATGTGCTGGGTGCCTTTGTTTGGTACTTTGGTGTCAAAATTTGAATGGTCATTTCCATAATTTTAGATGGTTCAATTAATTAGGGCATTATATATTTTTCTTGTGACACTTAACTAGCCGAAACAAATATTGTCATATGTTTTACACAATCACTTCACACTTTTCTCACAGAAATATTTTCAACTGAACTATAATATCGGTTAACTGCAACAAGTTTTTTTATCAAACCAAAAATTACTTTTCTAATTTCTTTGATTGGCACACTCGGCATCACGTTTTTGTTATTAAGAGCCCCTATACTTTCGAGGTAAGGCTAAGGTCGTTGTACACACACCCTCCACCCTCCGCAGACTTTACTTTTTGTGGGATTTTCGGAGTTTGTTGTTTTTGTTTGATGGGCTATTTGAAGTAATCTGCTACATTTTTTGTGGTCGTTTCAGCAGGACATTTAGTTTGTTTTGGCACTTTGGTAGTTGGGTTTAGGGTTATAAATGAACCAAATCAAATCGGATATTCATGAATAATTTTCTTATTCGTTAAGATAAAGTGATATTCGAATTCGAATTCGGTTCGAATATTTTTTAAGATTCATATTCGGTTCGTTTAATATATTAAACATATTCGGTTCCTTTAAAAATTCGATTTGTTTAAATATATTCGGTTTGTTTAAAAATATTCGATTCATTTAGATTTTAAAATATTTTATAACCATTTAATCTATTTATTAGCTATTATGTGTGTGTGTGTATATATATATATATTGTATATATAATTAAATTTATATTCCGAATATATTTGTCAAACTCACGAATCGAATACCCTTGATTGATATTCGTATTCGATAAGGATTCGAATATTTATTCAGATTCGTATTTGTATTCGGATTTAAAAAAATCGAGTACGAATCACCTCATACGAATACGAATCACGAATCGAACATAAAATATTCGATTCATTTACAACCCTAGTCTGGTTATTTAAGATTGCAGTTTTTAATTTTATATAATAAATAAAACATAATACAAACAACAAAAAATGGCTCATGGAGTAATATGTGCATACCAAACCATGAAGATTTTTTAAAATTCGAATCTATCATTGGTTCTCGGACAAAACCAAACAGAAAAATTGAATTCACCCCTATCTTTAAGGGCAAGAAAGGAAAAACAAAGATTTGTCTCTTCCCAGCATATGATAGTAGAATGGCAGAAACACCAAGCTTTGTATTAGGAGTAAAAGGCTGTTGATCTTCTATATTTTTTCTCAAGAACGCAATCTTCTGTTCATTCAACTCTGCAGTGTCATTTTTCTAATGCAGTTCTATTTCCTTATCCTCCATTGATCGTATGGTTGTTTGGTCATCTTTGATGGATGGTTTCTATGAGTTTGTTCTGTTCGTATATTATAAGGTACTTAAGACATCAATTTTTTGTTGAAGTATTCCAGATTCACAAGTTTGACGTGTTATGCAACTCTAAGGTCATGGCTAGGTTATTATCTAACATTCTCTTTAGAGGTCTCGCTGCTTATCCTGCTACCCGTTCATCCAGCGTTGTAAGATCCAGCTTTTTCTATCAATGTAGTTGATTTGTTTGTTAGAAAATGTGATAATAGCATTAGATTGCATATATAACAGGGATGTGGATCATGGTACCAAGTTGGGAACCGGTACTTCAGCTCTGAATCCAATGATCCAGACACACATGAAGATTTTCGACCTACGAGCAAAGTTGAGAGCTCTGGCGTTTCATTGAAGGACATTATCGAGCAGGTTCTCATGTTGATATTAGTTTCTTGCATTAAAATGTAGTGTTGGTTGCATATATTAGTTGGAGTTATGTTAATTCGGTAATAAAATGTTCTTTTGGGGGTTTAATTCGGCAATAAATTGTTCTTTTGGGGGTTTTAATTTTAAACGTGCATATATGTTACTTATGTATGTGTTATATGTCCATATGTAGGATGTGAAAGAGAATCCAGTTATGCTTTACATGAAAGGGGTGCCCGAACTTCCACGATGTGGGTTCAGCTCACTGGCAGTGAGGGTGTTACAAGAGTATAGTAAGCAACACACTGCTATTCAATTTATTATATCCATCTAGATATATGCTATCTCTATCTGAAAAACAAGATATTTTTGGTTGGGAAGACAATTATTTTCTCGATAAATGTTCAGTATTCTTTTGTGTTAAACTTGCACTTCAAACTTTTATAAGAAGATGATTTGTAGCATGTTTTTTACTTATAGTTCAATTTAAAAGGTTGCTCTATATTAGTCTGGCTGATCTGTATGTGATGCAGTATTTTTGCATGAGCTTAAATCATGTATAGTATGTAGCTCTTGCACTTCACATTCCTATATGGATCTTTTTCCCAAGTACTTAACAACATTGATGTATACTATCTTGCACTTCCGCACTTTACATAAATCTGGAATTCTGGTGATGTCATACTTAAATTCTTAATGTAATTTTTTAATAACAAATGGGATCCTCTATTCCACTGTCCCTATTCCATTGCAGTGCCACTTATTCTAATTGGGCAGAATCATATTTATTACTGTTTCCTTTTTATCATATTAATTAATTAATAGACATCAATCAACCATGCATCCATGATGACTCATACCCAAATGAGATAGGGAAAGTGGGAAGGTATTTGAACTCCATTTTAACTCGCTCTCTAGCTATATTTCTTTTTTCATCTGAAACGCTACTGCTACATGTTGAAGATGATTTGCTTAGCACAATTGGTGAACTATAGGTACAATTTAGCAAGTTATTTGAAAGCAGAAAAAGTCTATGTTGTAAATTGAAAAAAAGTACTATTGCAGTACGTGTGCGGCGGGCCTAGACGACTCTATCATAATTTACAAGTTATGATTTATGAACGTTGAAGGAAGAGTGTATAACAGTATAAGTGTGTGTTCCATGTGTTCATTTATTTAGTATTTTGATATGCTGGTGTACTAACCATTAATTGAAATTGGATTAATTGTTGTACATAAAATATTGACCTTCCATTAGAATGAATGAATTGAAACGCGTAATGTATAGGAAATTCATTCATGGTCAATGAATTTGAGAATAGCTGTCTCAGGCATGCTGTCAATGTTGAGGGACGAGGAAAAATTTCCTTTGCATATTGCGTTTAAAAGAAACAATCTTGCTAGTTTCTGGTACTGTACGGTTCTTCCTCATGTGGTTAAAATTTATTTGGCGTCTACAGATGTTCCCATAAGTGCTAGAAATATATTGGATAATTACGAGCTTAAGGATGCCGTCAAAGCCTTCAGGTAATTGCTTCTTTTTTTTGTAATTACTAAAAGCTTTTATCCTTAAGTATGCATTATAAGAATAACAACTCTTTAAAACAATTTAAAGGCTGTGGTAACTGATGTGTATATATATTTTGTGCAGCCATTGGCCCACATTCCCACAGATATTCATCAATGGAGAATTCATTGGTGGATCAGACATCATTCTAAGCATGCACCAGGTAAGTACTTTTCACACCCACCCATCGCTTTGTTTGTGCTTCCTCCCCGTGCCGAATAAGATGCCGAAACGTTTTTTGTTCTTTTCTTTTCGTGTTACGCAGAGCGGAGAACTTAAGGAAAAGCTGCAAAACATTAGCAAGCAAGGGAAAGCGGAGTGAAAACTCGTTTGCCGGGTTCAAATTTTTCTAACGTGGACTATTACTACTGGACTTTTTTGAATAAAGTATATTCCGGTGTCATGTTTTGAGTAATGCAAACAAGTCCCTGTTTATTTATTTGCTTCTTTGTACGAGTTAAGTTCTGTGAGGAGTCACACTTACATGCATTATGCATTGTTTTTTTCTTCCCTCTCATCTAAACTTATGTAAAATAATTGGGACGACAAAAGCGGAATTGTGTATGTACTCCCGTAATTAAATTGGTTCTGGACGGAAGGAGTAATAATAAGTTGAAGGTAAGAATGTATCAAAAACTTAATCTCTTCGTTCCAGATTAAATACTACTCCATACATTCCGTTTTAAATCGTCTGTTTTGACTTTTGGACATATTTAAAGAAGAGAAAAAATAGAGTTAATTTTTCAAAATTGTCATTACTTTTTAGGAGGGGTGACGATGAATGAGAAGATAAGGTGGAGAAGAGTGATTTATTTTAGGTATTTTACTCTTAAAATTTTATGATAACAAGTAATAGTCATCTTATTTTGGGACGAATAAAAAAGTAAACAGACAATTTGAAATGAGACAGAGGGAATATATGCCATTTGAAGGAAATAGGTCTTAAATTCATTGGTTTTAGATCAGCAAAATTTAGTTATTTGCTTCTCAAATCTTTCATTTAAAAGGAGAAATTACTCAGAATAATCTGAACTTTTTCCCTCTCATTCCCCCTAACACTAGATTCGTACAGCACACTGTTGAAAACTGGTGTAAAATAATTGCAGAAAATTACTCACGGGTGACACGAGTTTTGTTGAAATAACTCTCAGGTCCCTCTATTTTCAAAAAGACAGCAAAGGTTCTTACATTTTGTTGTAATGACTAGAAGGGGACATTTAATCTCATATTTCATCTATAAACGTTAATAAATGTATTTTTTTCCTATTCTTTTCTAAATGTTTTAAGGTAATAAATCTTAGGTCGCTCCTTTTTTTATTTATTTGTATTTCTTTTATTTTGTTACTATTTTTCAGAGTGTTATTTTAGAATTTCTTCTATAAAATCGTATAAAAATTCAAAATTGTTTGTATTGTATTAAAACAAATGAAATAAAAAAATTTTAAAAAAAGAAAAAACAAGGTAATGGCAAAATAGGAAAAAACGGTATTGGAAAAATAGGAAAAAATACATTTATTAACACTTACGGATGATGTATTGGATGAAATGTCCCCTCCCAGTCATTACAACAAAATATAAGGACCTCGGTTGTCTTTTTGAAAATAGAGGGACCTGAAAGTTATTTCGACAAAACTCGCGTCACCCGCGAGTAATTTTCTGTCTTTTGCAAGTGCTCAAATCTTAAAGAGAAGACACAAAACTCCGTGAAAACGGTTGAATCCAGATATAATTGTGTTCTGCTACCTGCTCGAATAGTACTGCATCCGTTCTAATTGGTTTGTTGTTTTAGTTTAGGATGTTTGACTGAAATTATTTTCAATTATTTTATATGAAACATAGTGTATAATTAAAAAAATAAAAGTTACATATTTAAAAACTATATCAAAAGATCTACAAAATTAGTGGTGACATGATTATATTATTTTATCAAATGACTAACGAAAATAAGGAAATAAAGCGAATGAAGTTTGATCATGTGAATTTTTAACATGCAACTTAATTTGGTACAGAGAGAGTAGCTAATGTTTGAGACCCCATTCTTTAAAAAGATTACATGTGGCAAACTTATACTTCGGGGTATATAAATTTGATAAAAAGTGAATTGATCCTTTTTTATTCTGACCAGAAATAACGGGTTTTGAATAAATGTTTTATTAACCAAATCCAAACTGTCTCGCTAAAAATTGTTCTAGACCGAATCTGACATCACTGATGAATTAATGTAATAGTTTTTCAAAATATGTACTTTAATTCGAAAAATAATGTGATAAAAATAAATGTACGCTTTAATTTTTTTCTTGTTACTTATTTTTTGTGTATAAACATATAATTTCAAGCAAGTTTTTAATAACACCACAAAGTTATCTTACATTTTTCAAAAATGGTATATATTTAATTTTTTATATTATAATATTATTAAATACCCCCCTGTCCCATAAAAAGACTTCGCATTTCCTTTTTGACGTCCCCAAAGAAACTCTTTCCAGTTTCACAAAACTTTTTGTAGTTCACAATATTTTTCTCTTCTCAGTATCACTTTCAACCATATAATTTTACTTTTCTTAAACTTTGTGCCAAACCAAACGAGTAACTTTATTTTGGGACGGAAGAAATATATCTAAAAATTAAATAAAAATTCATAAAAAATATTCTAATAGTCTAATATCTTTAATATAATCCCTCCGTTTGGAAATTAATTGCTTAGACACTATTCACACAACCATATTTTATTCAATTTGTTTGCTTATTTTCATTACTCATTTAATAATATAAGGCATTAATGTCACCACTTGGTTTGAAGAATCTTTAATGTATACATTTTATTTTTAAATTTAACATCTAGAATCAAATAAACTGAATTGAAAATCATATCCTACTATTTACAATAGCAGAGCAAAAAAGTCCTGCTATATTCTCGCCTCTCCAAATAACCGCAGACACACGATCTTCCCACAAAATCACTCACGATCTCGCCTCTCCAATCAACCTACAGCTTCCATCTTCTATATTCTCTCTCCAATTAGACGCAACTCCTGCCTGCGATCTCACTCAAGAGACGCCTAGGACATGGAAGCACCAGTGACAAGCGATTGTTACTTTAGGATCAGATTTTGCTCATTGTTGGATCGAACCTATAGATAATGGACAATTATTGAAGGCTTCTTCAAAAGAGACTGAATCTATTCCCATCTCAAGTTGAATTGACCGAGGACGTAGATGGAGATCTTGCCGCACATCCGTTCCGTGTTAATTAGAAACCCCAACTCTCTCCCACCTCCCCCCATTTCGTTTCAGTTGCAGTTGCAGCAAGTAGAAGAGAGTATTCAGATTTTGAGAACGGCTACAGGAAATAGATTCTCTAATTAAGCTTAGCCAGCAGGAAAAATATAGATTTTGACACTTCTCTCCCTTTTTATTCTCGGCTGCTCAGACCTCAACGGATAATAGAGAAGGACGGCTGCACGGTAGATGGAGGTAACACCATATTTTTCTTTCTGTTTCAAGTTCTTATGAATTTCTTTAAGATTCTTTTATTTTCTAGGATTTTCGGCCCCAAATTGGTACACGGTTGGAGACAGGAGACTCGGAAACGGCTAGAGGGCTCCCCGGAGACACGATCACGCGACCATGGACAAATTGGTGGGCAGCCATTAATGGCGAGCACGGATGTTGAATGCACTGTACATACAAGAGCATAGGTTTTACTCTTCCTCTTTTTGAAATATTTTTTTTATAATTCTCTCTATACCCTAATTGAAATTAAATATTGGTGAATCGACACAAAAACTATGTAATGTTCTCATGAATGGAAAGTAAACCAGTGCTCAAAGAAAACCTCAATTCACAAGTATTAAGTGCAGTAGCTATATCTGGCACAAGGACACATACAAAATGAGAAACAGCTATGCTTGATTGATATATATTCTGAAGGAGAAACCAAGCTGCCTGTATTTAGATAATCTATGACTTTGTTATCAGCAACCCAAACTCTCCCATGAAGCTTATGTGGGTTTTCATTTCTTTTTCTCTGCTGCTTCAACCTAAACATCCGCCGCTGCTCTCATTTGCTTGAGTCCGCCCGTAGGCTTCAACAGAAAGTAGAGAAGGATGGCGACACAACAGATGGAAGTAACACCGTATTTTTCTTTCAGTTTCAGTTTCTTTTGTATTTACATTAGAATCTTAAATTTTCCACATTTTTGGTCCCAAATTAGAATAAGGTTGAAGACACCACGGATACTGGAACCAGCTAGGAGGGCTCCGGCGAGACACGAAGATGGACAAATCACAGGTTTTGGACTGCGACAAATATTGAAAGGTACCTCTTTATTCTCTGCAACATCTAATGCAGCATAATATTGTATAGCTTAGTGTATGTCTTTTTTTTTGCACACTATTCTGAAGATCATTACCCAATAATTTAGCACTATTCGTTTGATCAATACAAATCATGATACATAAAGTTCCTTATTTATAGCACATTTTCATTACAGAAGAAGTTAATGAGCTTCTCCAAATTTGGTGTCTCATGTTGTTTCCCCTCTCTTTATTCGTATTTTTAATGTGCTTATGCCATGTAGATGTTTTCCTCTCTTTGAATGTTTTTGTCCAAAAAAGAATTATATTCCCTTCAAATGATGATGCTTTTTTATACCTTTCCAATAATTTAAAAAAAAGTAAATATGGTAGAGGTGGCTGCACCAACAAATAAATACAGGTTTAAATAATATACAGAGTAATTATATAAATAAGATTTCATTTGTGCCGTAATAGTTGGGACAGAGAAAGTAATAAATACTTGATTCAGATTTTCAATATCCTTGCAGATTATTGAAACCTTTGCGACCACAAAAACAAGCTTCAAGAATACATGCCTATTAAAGACAAACATGACCCATATTCATGTGCATGTATCTTCTTTGATGCACCATTGAGCCTTGATATGGAGAAGGGCTGATAAGTCCGTTTCGTACTTATATTTTTACTCATATTTAAATATCATAAGAAATATTGCTACAATGAATCATCTAATGCCTTATTATCACTATATGCTAATTAGTTTGCCTCCAGTCTAGATAATGTCGTCATCTTTTAAGGGTCCAATTTTAGCTTTAGCACAGGGCATTCATAATCATTGGACCGGCCCTCAGGACATCACTTCATCATAGATCGCCGGGAAAACTTCATTGTAGTTGTATTTTTCACTTTGTTGTTTAAAATGATTTCTTTGACTTCATATGAGTATTTACTTTTCTAATTGAAAAAAGAAAATCTTGGTGAAGATTTAGTATCCATTTTTGACGACTCTTTTGTTATTGATCTCAAGGCATCAATTAAGCACTCTAAAGCCACTGGTGTTAATCCACTCAGAAGCAGCAAGTTGCCCACATTTATTACAGTACGTATTGATCAAGTATCAGAATGTTAAGCCTAAGGTTTTAATCCACTAAATAGTACTCTCTCCGTCCCATAAAACATTTCCTGTTTCAAAAATGGCACGCCTTTAAAATGAGTAATTTTAGTATTATTTTTTAATTATGACTAATCTATTCTACACATCTCATCCTACTCTTTAATAAAGTAAGGGCAAAATTAGAAAATAACATCAAAATTACTCATTTTAAAGGCGTGCCATTTTTGAAACAAGAAATGTTTTATGGGACGGAGGGAGTATATTTTTATTGCGTTAGGCATTGATCGGGCTATTGTTTTTGAACATGGAGAGCCCAGGGGGCTGTTATTATATTTTGCACAGGAAAAGACGATGGCTTGCATAGTCAAAGACTACGGCTGACCGATCTAAACCAGCAACACCACCCGTAGATCTTCTTTTGCTTCTTTCAATGTGGATGGTGGCGATCAAAGCTACGGGTCTTCTTTTCAAAGTGGCAGCAAGGTAATGATTCTTACACTTTGGTTTCAATTGTGTTAAATATTCAATTTATAGTTTCTTAGACTTATAATATACTGACACATTTAGGTTATAATTATGTTAAATATTTCATTTTCTCTTCATTGATCTGTTCTTGATTCATGTTGTGTTTTATAGAAGAATTTTGGTTTCGATTGTGTTAAGGATTATATTATTTCTCCGTTGTTCAATTCATGATTCACCATTCCACCTCGAATGTGTTTCTTTGTATTTCGTTTTTCAATGAGAAATGTAGATCACTAGAAGTAATACCAGCTATACGAGTTGGAATATGATTTCTTTTTTTATCCATCCCAAGTTGCGCATTGTGCTCTAAATCTTCTCTCAGGAAATTCAGGCTTGATGACAATACTTTTCAGTGCATTGTGCTCTAAATTTAAGTCATAATCATTTCGTTGGACCTATGCCAAAATTTGGAAAATTGAGAACTGTACAAACTACAAACTATGCAAGTCTTTATTAAAGGAGATATTTTGTTTGCAAATGATACATTGATGCTGGACTTTTGATTTGTGGGTTCTCTTTTTGAGCTAATTATCTTCACCGCGATCATAGAACAATAGTGATATGATTTTACTTCACCATGATATATTTAAGGTTTTTTAGATTATCTTTTTGTTGTTTGGTTTTGATAATTGAGTTATTTTGAAGGTTTGCTCTTAAACATCAAATCATCTTCACATTGATAAATTTGAGTGGAATTTTTTAGACTAGGTAAATCTTCTTCACTTACATGAGATATTTTTTGCAGGTTTGCTTGGAGAAATCAATAAAAAGTTCCATTTGAACTACAATTATGATCTTCAGTTGCTTCTTTGTTTAGATTTCCAACAATTTCATACAAGTACTATGATTGTTTCCTGCTGAAGAGTCTTTCATGGTAGAAACACTCATATAGAGTTTGAGCATACTGGCAACCCTAGCAAAATCTTATAACAAGTGATCGCTAAACAAGAGACTATATGTATTTATCTAAGGTTATTGTCAACGATACTTTTGAGTTTAAATTAGATGTAAAAGATGCTTTACTTTGCCAAAATCTCTCATGATGCTCTTGACCATTCCTAGATTTATATTGGGTTTATTTTTTTGGGATACATTACAATGCTATATTGTCACTTTAATTTTTGTATCAAGTTTTGAAGATGATTTTTTGCTATATTGGAAGTAATATACATTTTTTTTCTTGGTTTAGATTATACGAGTAAATTTATATATTTGGTAGGTTTATAAATTGAACCGAATTCCTACCATAATTTTTGAGGATTATATATCTAAATATACAACACTTTCAATCAATTACAAAAAAGTGGTAGGCGAACATCAAGGTATAGATAGTATTGACGTTTGAGTTACTGAAAAATACACTTCTTATCTTAAGGAAACAAGTTTTTAACCGTGCATCGCACGGGTGAAAATCTAGTAAAGTCAATCAAGCCTTGTTAACCAAAATGGGAAATTCAATTCGAGACGAAGGGAGTATGCATTTTTATATTTTACGGAGTATTATTTTGTTGCAAAATGAAAATGTTAGTATGAATTTAAAATTCTAAAAATAAAGTTCATAAGCGATGAGTTGAGTCAAACATGATGACACTGAGTCATAAACATGGAGTTCTTAACTCGAACTCAAGCTTACCTGAACCCGATGTAACTTAACTCCGAAGTGACTGAACCCAAATTGACTGATTTGTCATCTCTACCTATGTAGCCTCTTATATGACATGCAAGTTTTATGTCTTTCTTTTTCCATGAATTTAGTCAACACAAAAGGTATTACTCCCTCTCTCCCGGAGTATTCGTCCAGTTTTGACTTTTAGAACTGTTCATCTAAGCACTTTGACTCATCAAATTCTCTCAATGTGTAAGCCTAAATATAGTCATGTGTGATCTTGTTTGATTTGTCTTAACATATAGATTATTAATATATAATTTCTATGATTTTTTAATATACAAATTACAAGATAAAATGGATTAAAGAAGTGTATTGGATGGTGTGTAAAAATGAAAGTG
>OOIL02000560.1:916642-939647 GCA_900332095.2 Cuscuta campestris
TTTGACTTTTAGAACTGTTCATCTAAGCACTTTGACTCATCAAATTCTCTCAATGTGTAAGCCTAAATATAGTCATGTGTGATCTTGTTTGATTTGTCTTAACATATAGATTATTAATATATAATTTCTATGATTTTTTAATATACAAATTACAAGATAAAATGGATTAAAGAAGTGTATTGGATGGTGTGTAAAAATGAAAGTGAACAAATACTCTGAGACGGAGGTAGTATTTTTATACTACCTCCGTCTCACTGTCTTTGTCCACATTTGACTTTTAGAACTGTTCATCTAAGCACTTTGACTCATCAAATTCTCTCAATGTGTAAGCCTAAAAATAGTCATGTGTGATCTTGTTTGATTCGTCTTAACATATAGATTATTAATATATAATTTCTATAATTTTTTAATATACAAATTACAAGATAAAATGAATTAAAGAAGTGAAGGTAAGTGGACAAAGACAATGGGACGGAGGGAGTATGTAATAAATGTATTCAAAACATTAACTAAAATTAAGCACAGTATAAACTAATATGAGTGTTGCTATATCCACCATCATTAGTGTAAACCTCACTTGATTTATGGCTAAACCGACAATTTTGGCCTTAAAAACACAAAGATGTTTGCCAAATTTTAAGGATAAATGTGTTCATTTAACATAAATATAGTGGATTCACCGAAAATGGTAGTGGATATAGCAACAAATAATATTTGATACAATAATTATGTCTTAGTTTTTTATATATATTACTACAAATAAATTCCATAAATAGTTCCTTATAAGAAGGTATTTTCCACAAATAGTCTCCAATTCAGAAAATTTTATATTCGTAGTCTTAAAGATTTGAGAATAATTCCATAGAAGTCCTTTGACCCAAATACTATTTTCGAAATACAATTTTCAAAGGACTAATTATAGACGAATTTCTTATATCAGGGATCACGAATGTAATTTCTTTGAATTGGAGATTATTTATAAAAATCACCCTGTTATAAGGCACCATTTATAAAATTTACTCTATTACGGAGTACTACCTTCATCCTAGAATATTTATCTAATTTTAATTTTTTACAATCAAAACTGATATATTTTACCATTAATTAAACAAAATTTATATGGAATATTAGATACAAAATAATTTTATTAGACTTATCAAAGAAACGGATAGAAATGTTAATACACATAAACGAATTGGTTAAGGTAGTGTTTGGCAACTAGCATTTCATTTCAATTCATGCATTTCAATTTCAAAATTTGAAATCCTGAATTTCAAATGACAAGGGGAGGTGCATGGATTTCAAATTAAGCTTGGTTTTGAATGTAAAGAATTTGATTCAAATCCAAATTCAAAATGCTTGAGTTTCCCAAACATTGAATTTAAGCCAAATCCGGATTTGAAATCCAAATCCATGTGAGAAGTCACACAATAGTAAACTTCTAACACGAACAATATTTTTTAAATAACAAATTCATACATATCAATCACATAACCAAGGTCAAACTTAAGACAGGAAGCAAGTTCTGCTCTATAGTTCGAATCAGATCGGTCATTCTTTATTTATTTGCTCATCGTTATAAACAAAGAGTCAGCCTGAATTTTTGTTAGCAAAACGATAAATTTGTGTTTGTCTATCTTGTATCTCCCCATGGAATTGTTGCTCTCACGAATTGGATCCTCTCTCTCATTGTCATCCTCGTGGATGTAGTCCATGCGGTTCATGTGAGTAAGTCCCCAGGTAGACATCGAACCTTTGATCATCCGTTGCGTCATTGAGATGTTCTTCGGCGATGCCAGATACAGAGTGCTTCGATTAGGAACTAGAACCGGTGGAAGCGGATGTGGTGTTGAAATCCTTGATCTTTTTGTGTGCTATTAAGTTCATTTTAAGATACAATTTTGATATATCATATTTTTATAAAATCTACCCGTATTTATTTGAAATTGAACTTAATTTGATATCAAGAAAATAAATAGCGATGACTTGATTATATTATTTTATCAAATGATAATGAGAATAAGAAAGTGAATGATATTTGACCTTGTGAATATTAAATAGACAATTTATTTTGAACAAAGGGAGTATCAATTATTGGTGCAGTGGACTATTTTTTTTCTAAAAAACAATTATTTAGTGTAAATTTAAAATTTCAAAATTATGTTTCATTTTGGGTTTGTAACTTTATTAGTGGTCGAATACTTGAATTGGTGAAACATTTTTCCATTGATTGAAAATATGAATTAAGTTAATCATCTTTCCATTTCTGTCATCATCTCCGATGGAGCCAAAATTTCACCTGTTTTTGGCTTTGGGGTGTGATGGAATAAATCAAAATGGATATCTAAACTATTTGCGCTTCTTTAATTAATGAAGTAGCAGTTAGTCAAGCAATGCAACTTTCAACGTTGAGCCGAGGGTTTCTTTGGAAACAGCCTCTCTACTTTTGAGTAGGGGTAAGGTCTGCGTACACACACCCTCCCCAGACCCTACTCTTGTGGGATTTAACTGGGTTGTTGTGTTCGTCGTTCGGATCCTCCACCAGAGAAATGTCGGCTTTCATAAACATAAGTAACAACTTACAAAGACCACAAGCATTTATATGACCTTTACACTATATTGTTCAAAAATTTTGGAAATAGAAAAGAAAATAATTTTCCCAACCAAAACCGGAGGAATTTGATTCTCCACCAAACAAGAAAAAATTATTTTCGATCTCATTTTCCTTTCTTTTTCCTTACAAATTCTTTGAACCAAACACAGTGTTAGAAAATTGGTCAGATAGAAATGTTTCGTAGATTTAAGACAAATATAATAGAATCTGCAACCACGTCAAAGCCTCTTGGAATTTGAATGCATAACTAAAATTGAAAACATAAAAAATGGTGTTGTCTATAGAGGGTCTACTAAAGTATATTAGTGAATTAACAGTTCTGTTTTGCTAAAATAATACAAAAAACAACACAGATTCCTTAAAACTTCAATGAGGAACAAACATGATTACAACATGGGTAAGAAAAACAAGGACTAGATAGATAGGATGAATGCCATAGAAATGGCTCACCTATTGCTGCTGCTTGTCGAGCATAAATATCGAAGCATATATTCATTTGAAGAACAAGTATCAGCCAAATCTTGATGCAATCTGGTAATTGCTTTCTGCAATGATTTCAGAGCAGGAAGCAAATTTCTTGAATTCTGTTGAATAGACTGGCCATGGGCCTTGCAGATTTCCTGCAAGAAACCAAATTCCGCATTTCAGAACAAACCCCACATATGATGTTGATGAGATAAAAGACCTCATCCACATGGGACAGCGCGTGAAACGAATAAATAAAAGCAGTCCAGGTACAGAAGAAGATGAACGAAAGGGTTCTTTTTGGGTGAATGGAATATAACCTGACACCAGATGAGAATAAACTCCAAATGTGGACAGTTTTCCAAGAGATCCGAAAATGCCAACACTAATCTTTGCAAGTATTTGAACGGTACTGATGAAGCTGTGGCGGGTATATCTTCCGGGCTCACGGCAATAATGCACTTCTTGATTAAAGCATCTTCGTTTAGACGTAGACTTAGGATCAGTGCTCTTAATGTCTGCCCTTCACACAGTGCAGCATTCACCACCTATGAAACAACAAGGTAGAGAATTATATACTTCGTATTTAGCAACCCCAGGAGAATACAAAGTGAATTAGTATTAATAGTTAAAGGCCGCTTTAGTCCATTGACTATAACACTGTTTCCTAACATAGTCCTATACTTTTTTATCGGACTCTTTCCAACCCTTGACAATAAAAAAGATGCTAGATTTATGGCCATAGTTATTATAATTTAGACCTCCGAATTTTAAAATGCTAAAAATAAATGCAAAAAGACTTACATCTGGAGTGACATCTATGTCCAGATCAGTGGGATCAAAGATGAAAGAATCATCCATAGAGTAAACCAGAACACCTTCTGTGGTTGCTGCTGCCCAACTCCTGCCCGTTGGGGCAATCCTCAGGCATTTTGTTCTGATAATGGGTCGTGCCTTATTAGGAATTGAACCAGGCAAATCATAAGCCAAATTGTTCCTTGATTGCCTATCAATACCTTCTTCAATATCACTATCACCATCGTCAATTAGATCCAATGGGCCTGCTTCTGTCATATTCTTTGAGTTCAAGAAGTCTAGCACCCCATCCAAGGAGAGATTGAGCGTTATCTGAAATCTTCGCAGCAAAACCTACAATTTTCAAAATAATAGAAAATAGTATTCATGAGTAGAGAAC
The DNA here is from genome assembly GCA_900332095.2 of Cuscuta campestris. Lineage (NCBI taxonomy): Eukaryota > Viridiplantae > Streptophyta > Magnoliopsida > Solanales > Convolvulaceae > Cuscuta > Cuscuta campestris. The sequence continues at coordinate 920,917 of OOIL02000560.1, forward strand.
AATGTTACTTTAAACAAAATGATGTATTCCTATCATCATGTGAGGACTATCCTAAGATGTGAGGACTATGACTGATTACAATCATCATCCTATCATCTACACATTAATCCTAGCAGGTCGGTGGCACAAAATTTATACCCCAGAGTAGTATTAATTGGTTGTACAAAATTAGTTATTAATGTACATTTATGCAAAATATAGTGGTCAAGCTAGATGCCAATCATCCTTTCTCCAGATGTAACATTGCAAAATTGATAATGTAAAATAAACACACAATCATGCACACTTAGAAGTTATCGTGCTATCTTTCACAAAAAAAGCTAAAAGATGATAACTTACAAACTAGTTGACCTAATAGTGTTCTAGAAATACAACACGGTTCAAATGACATGCGATTTCAATGTCATGCTATGACAATGGCTCCAACCCTCTGGTAAGCCCCCCACCCCAACCTAACCCAAACCCACTCTGTGCAATTGCACCCCCAAATTTAGTTGATTTCGGGGTCAAAGTATTTGGGTGCAATTGAAGGGGGGTTTGGGTGGGTGCAATTAAAGAGGTGTGGGGGGAAGTGGGTTGGGCCGGGATGGGGAGGGGGTGTTAGGAGATGGGAACCATCAATTTTACGAACCGGGATACGTACTTGCCCCAATTGGAGTCGATGCCATAGAATGACATGGAAACCCCATGCTATTTGAACCTTGCCGTTAGTAACAATTAGATGATAAGCTCCATTACAAAAATTATAAACCCACTAGAACCCCAACTCTGTTGCGGTCTTTGGGGTCAAGATGTATGCAACTTCGCCCTTGTAAAAGATCGAGTTGTTTGTGTTGAACACTTGATGCATCGCTGCATTTACTTTCAAAACTTTTTAGAAAATAAGAAGCAAGGGACGTTTAATGCACCATTCTGATTTAGATGACAAAGGGATATGTTTAAAATGACTTTCAAATAAAACTGAAGTTAAGATGAAAATGTAAGCAAAAAGTTTGTCGGCTTATTTGAGTAGCTAATCCAACAAGTTCTAAAACAGCTCGATATTATCAAACAAGTACATCCAACCAAATCGAGCTTATTTGAAAACTATCGTTAAAAAACTGATAGATAATTTACCCGCAGCTCATGGCATGACATACATAACCATGAATACTACATTCTTGGACAGGTCCCAAAAAATGTGAAGGGAAGAATAGCTTACAGAAACCAAATACTCCCTCCGTCCCCCCTAAGATGTTCTCATTTTGACTTTTGGTGGTTTTTAAGGAGAGTTGAAAAAAGGTGAAAGTTTACCATAATACCCTTAATGAAAATGGGTGGAGTGTATTAAATGAGGNATTAATAGGCATACCTGATCAGCAACATCATACATACATATATATTTACTATTTCCACCAGCTAATATGTAACTTCCATCAGCAGAGTAGCACAATGTTGTGAAGAACTTGCCCGAAGTGGAGTTTGCTGCAGATCTACGATCAGTCATTAAGCGCCCACCTGCAATGTCTCTGCGTCCTTCAATTGTGTATATCAACACACCCTCAATAGGATCCCAAAAACATATTTGCCCATCTAATGTGCTGCACGCTAATTGCTTTCCATCTGGACGATAAACAACCGTGAGGACATCATGTGTGTGGGGAAAAGTTTCTACTGCTTCTTTTCCTTTAAAAACATCCCACAAGCGAACTGTTTTGTCCCAAGAGGAGGAAGCCAAAACCCCCTGCATAAAACCAAGGAACACCAAATTTAGTTTATTTTTTGTTCATTAGACGGAAAGCCAGCTAGAGATTCACGAGCATTTATATGACATAATGCAATAGGGTGGCACAAACATGCACAAATTTCCAAATAAGTGAGCATATGAAGTATGAAGGTTACATTTATTGGAGAAAAGATCAATCCATGCACAGGGCCCTCGTGCCCACTGAGAACCTCCAACAATCTTCCTGTCTTCATTGACCAGACATAAATCTAGTAGCAATAAATGACATAACAAGTCTGTCAATGAATTTTGAATGATACAGCACAATGTAATACATAATCAAAGTTTCAAGAAAAAAATAGTTGTGACCTCGAATGAATCTAGGGTTCCAGCACATATCACTTCACCACTCTGATCTGATGCTAAAGAAACAAACTGCTTGGAAGTGGGAGCAGTAAATGTTCTAAAATTTCTATATCGAAACAAATTCCATGCACGAACAGTCCCATCAAGAGATGCACTCAACAGACAATGATTGTTCGGCATGAAATGAAGTGCAGTAACTGCATTGGTGTGCTCGGAGAATGTGACAAAACAAAACCCTGATGAAACAGTCCACACCTGTTAGGCAAAAGAGACGAAAGTTCAGTATCAGATTACACAGTTAAATTGGAGATATGATCTTTCTAGAAACGTGGAAGCACCTTTGAATATGAATTCCATGAATACAAAAAAGGTGTGTTCGGATGTTGTTACACCATTAGATGAAATTTATGGAAATCAAATGGCACATTTTATCCGCTTTAAATCAGACAATTTGGAAATCTTTTCAAGGCAAAACCAAACAAATGCATTGATCTTGTATAAAATGGAGTAAAAAAGAATCCAAAAATGATCTCAATAGAGTACTTGCCTTTATCTTATTATCATCAGCTCCAGTAGCCAGGAGCTGAGAGTCTGGTGAATATGCAAGGCAGTTTACATCGAAATAATGTCCCTGCTGCTTCAGTATGTAGCTTTCGGATTTCCACTCCCATACAAGCAACTGCCCAAGCTTTGCACATCCAAATGTCAGCCAGTTTCCAAGATCATTAAAAACCGAAGTTGTGATCTTCTCTCTTGATATTGAAAGACGATGGATGCAGACAAAGTCAGGCATCTGATAAAGTCCAAAAACCCCATTAGAGAATCCCACCACCACCATATCAAGCCCTCTATGATAATCACAAGCAGTTACTTTTGCTGGTGCTTGCATGAAATAATCCTTCTTTAACAACTCCCATTTCTCTGTGTGCAGCCCAGAGCCATTTCCTTTGCTGGAGTCTTTGTCTTCCCCATCAAAATTCTTTCTTTTTTTAGAATTAACATCACAATGTACTTCGCCATTAGGTGCTTGCCTTTGTTCTGGTGTACCTGGCGAATCTGGTTCAGAAAAATCACTACCCAATTCACCAGATTTGACATCTGTTTCTGTGTAACACCAGCTTAAAAGGGCTCCGTCACGTGATAAGGTATAGATTTTGGAAACCTTTTTAGTTGTATTATCAACTCCAAAAAACGCACCAACAATGACATCCCTGTGCCCTAAAAATAAAAATGGCTTACTGGACTTGCTCAATTTACTAAAGCAAAATAGCCTCACAGTCATATCCTTCGAACCAGCAAGAATGTAATTGGAGTCTGGGCTCCAATCCAGTGAGGTCACCCCATCGTTGCAGTCGGCAAATGTACGTGTCAACTCAAAAGGGAAAAACTCTTTTCTGAAACCAGGAGAGCGCCATATCTGGAGGAGCTTGCCAGCAGCAACCGCAATAAAGTGGCCATCGGGGCTAAACTTGGCGGCGGATACGGGATGCTTGAAGGTGATGCGATGGAGCACAGTACGCCTGCGAAGGTTAATGAAGAGGCACCGGTTCTTCTCATCGATTGCGAGGAGAAAGACGCCGTCAGGGGAGGCCGAGATGCGACGAAGGTTTGAGGAGGATTGGCATGGTAAAGTTACGGTCTCTGATTTGACCAGATCGGTGACGGAGACCCGGTTACCGACGGGAGAAATTAACAAGGTGTTGTTCGATACAACGACGTTTCCGCCTCTGTATGGAGCCCCGAGCAGGTTCTGAAACCTGTAATTCATGGTGATGTGAGGAGGAAGAGAACGAAGAAGAGAGGGGGCTGCTAAACCTGGGTGGATTGAGCTGAGCAGCCCACCAGTTTCCTTAAACCCTACTGATAATTGTTCGGGAGATTCTAGGTACAGTTAGGGGCGTACAAAATAGGGGTAGGACCGCAAAACAGGACCGGACCTGACCGGAAAAACCGGCTCCAGACTAGATCGGTAAAATTCCGGACCGGTCTCCGATCTAAAGATTTTGGACCGGTAAAATTCCGGTCCATTCCGGTTCAAGACCGGATCGTTTCCGGGTCGGACCGGTAAGACCGGATTGTCTATTTTTTTTTTAAAAAAAAATAATACCTATGATACGGAGTTTACGTATAATTATAAATACAATTGTATATTTTCATTTATTCTTCTTACTTTAATATGAAGTATAATTTTTTAAATGTAATTTATATTTTTTAATTCATTTCATTGACCTTTACCTAAGAATATCCATAATTATAAAAAACTAATATTATTTCTCAAAAATTGAAGTAAAATCTTTCGATTTAAAGTATTAAATACTTTGACGTATAAATTAGACTTCCTAAAACCAAAGTAATTTAAAGTAAAACTTTATAATATTTTTTAAATTTCAAAACTAACGGAAGTATAAAAATCATTTTACACCTATTATATTGTTGATAAAAATATTTTATATTAATATAATTTCTTGAAACACACCCAATTTATATAAAAATTAAATGTAGGATTGATATCAATTCAAATCAAGCTGCAAATTTAAAAAAAATATAAAAAATAGATAAAAAGAAATAGAAAAAATAAATTCCGGGTTTTTCGGTTTTACCCGGACCGGACCGGAAAAAACTGGTCTGGACCGGTCCGGACCGGAATCTAACCGGTCCGGTTTCCGGTCATATGCTTTAGGGGATTCTGGGTTTCCGGTTTTTGTCTGATCCGGTCCGGTCCGGTTCTGGACCGGTGTACACACCCCTAGGTACAGTATACCCCAAAATATATCCCAAATCTACACCACGTCTACATGCCTCTTTACCATTGATTTTATTTAGAATAAAATTCCATAAAAGGTTTCCAGTTATAGGTCTTTTTCCATATTTAGTTCCTACATATCAAATATTACTAATTTAGTCTTTAATTATTATATTCATTTTCACGAATGGTCCTTTGTTAACATTTCCGTTGAGAACATGAATAAAATTGTATATTCATACTTCTTTCTCTCTTCAATTAAACTTTCTCCCTCCTCTCGTACTTTTTTCCAAACTCGTCACTGAGTTTGAAGCTCTAAACCCAAAACTGAAATGATCATTCATCTCTCAATTATTAGTCTTCATGGTGGAACCTAAAATCAAAATTAATAAGCTTTATGGATGAGTTTTATCGGTTAGTCTCAAAAATTGCAAAGAATATAAACATTAAAACTCATCCATTAGGTTACAGGTTTCGATTTTGGGTTCTACCAGTTAGACAAACAATTGAGAGAAAATTGATGATTTTAATTTTGGGTTCAAAGCTTCAAATTTAGCGACGGATTTGGAAAAGGAGTGTGAGGGGAGGGCGGAAGCTTAATTGAGGAGAGAAAGGAGTATGAATTTACAATTTTATCCACGTTCTTAATGCAAATGTTAACAAAGGACCATTCCTGGAAATGAATATAATAATGTGAAATTTGCACTAAATAGGACTAAAACATAATGACTTTCCTAATGTAGGACTTAAACTTTTTTATTCCTTAAATAGGACTTATTAATGACCTAGTGGGATAAATAATGTCCAGAAATGATGGACATTTACTTGAATAATGACTACTTGATAATGACCAAAGGTCCTATATGAGAAAATAAAAACATATAGTCCTATATTAGGAAAGTCATTATGTTTTAGTCCTATTTAGATAAATTTCTCTATAATAATTGGGGACTAAATTAATAATATTTGATATGTAGGGACTAAATATGTAAAATAACCTATAACTGGGGACCTTTTATGAAATTTACTACTCTTTTATTTATTATTATTTTTTTGAATTTTTAATTTATGTGGTTATGGAGGGGTGGGGATATTTGGGGTACACCAAAGTATTTTCCTAATTATTTTTGCCTCGCTCCTCTTGGGCAGTCAAGAGTACAAAAATACCCTTAATTCAAATTCTTTTTGTTAGCCATGTATAGACTACTCCCTATAAAGTTTTTTTGAGGTAAAGTCGCCCTAGCAATACAAAATTGTCTTACTTTCAACTAATTTTGACTCTGTTTTCGCAGGTATCACTAGTATCGACGCTTCATTTGTTGGGATATGACCAAATGAGTAAGGGTAAATGGTGAATACTAATTCGTAGGTCTAAGCCAGAGGTTGGGGTCTTTCTTGTGGTGGGGCCGCAATGCGGTGAGCTGGCTTGAATAAAAAGTTTATCCTCCAGAATTTTGCCGGTGAACATTCCGCAATTGGAAAAGGAAAAACTGCCAATGGAGTAAGACTCCTGACAGCTCTCTTCTTCCAATTTACGATCAAAGTCTAATTTACCCCCTTTGGTGACCTTCTGGCCGGGTCTGAAGGGTCCTCGGGGATTGGGTTAGAGTATAACATTCCTATCATTTTAAAAATAATTTATCTTTTATTTTGAAAATGATTTATCTATTTGTTTCAAAATAACTTATCTTTTTGTTTCACAATTTCATGTCAAAATGACATAAAATTGTGTCCAATTGTAAAAAAGAGTTTAAGACTCCTAATTGAAATATCTCAGAGTACAGCAGAAATCACCAATAAAAATAAGCTATACAAACAAATTGATCAACTCTGTCGTTGAGAACGATGTTGCAAATAGAGCGCTATAACACATTCTCTATTACAAGCACACACAGAGAAGGAGATGATGCAGAGGGTGTTAAAGCATCTACAGTGCAAAATGCTGTAAATATAAAAAGCGTAAAGAATGATACTATAGTGGAGATTATACACTACGCCAAAAACAGTATCAGACGACTGTTGATTAACTACTGTTTATGGAAACACAGTAGTTTAAAAAAACAGACTACTGTGAGTTTTTCTTGGCTACAGAACAGTAGTATAGCTACTATGCTTTAAAACTGTTTTTAAAGTTTCGAGAAACAGTAATCTATCATTAGTTGTATATGTCAGTTCAAAATACAGTTTTTGTTACAGCAGTTGTTAATAACAAGTTAAGAATACTCTTTTTAAACAGTAGTCTGGTGTTTAAGTCTAGAACTGTTCTTAAACTTATTAGAAACAGTTATCTATTGTTAGTTGTCTGTTTCATATGGTTTTTTTTGCAACTATCGTTTCTAATGGGAATAGAAAACTCTATTGTAACAGTAGTCTATGAATTAAGGGTACAACTGTTTTTAAAGTTGTGAGAAACGGTAATCTTTTATTAGTAGTCTGTTTCACCTAAAAATACAGTTTTTGTTGCCACAGTTGTCCATAATTAGTTAAGACTACTATTTCCAAACAGTAGTCTAGTGTTTCAGTTTATAACTGTTTTTAAACTTATAAGAAATAGTATTCTATTATTACTTGTATGTTTCATATGGTTTTATTTTGCATAGTTGTTTGTTATAAGAATAGAAGACTCCCTTGTAAGAGTAATATATATTTATATAGCATAGAACTATTTTTAAAATTCATAGAAACTATAATCTGTTACAAGTTTTTAATATTAAATAAAGAATACCTTTTTTAAACAGTAGTTAGACTATTAATCCTAGAACTATTTTCAAAGTTTTGAGAAACCATAATATATTACTAGTAATGTGTGTCACACATTTTTTTCATGGTTATCTATAATAACTAAAAAAACTGTTCTTAAGAGAATTGTGCGTATTAAGCCTAGAACTATTTTATAAGTTAAGAATAATCGTTTTAAAAAGTAGTCTAGCTCTTAAGCCTAGAACTATTTTAAAGGGAATTGAAAACTCATACAAACAATCAATCCCACTTCATAAAACCAAAAAACAATAAGAAGATGACGAGATGCAAATAAGAGTACACAAAATTTAATAAAACCAAAATTAAGAGTACATTGGCTTGCTTCAATCCAAAATAGAAAACAAAAAAAACCACAAAGAATGAAAATTCATATTCTAAAATTGTAACGCTCTGAATACCGGTCTAGCCGTTTGGATAAAAAAAATATAAACAATCGAACTCAATCAGATAAGAAGTTTAAAGTATTGAACTAAAAAAATATTATATCAAGTAGTTAAGTTTGACACTCTAATCCCAAAAATATAACTAATGTTTTTTTTAAAAAAAATGTTGAAACAAAATGAAATTAATTTAAAACATTAGCTTTTCCTTAAATCCAAAGGTCAAAGATATGTATTGTCATTAACTCAATTAGCCTCCAAAGGCCAATTACCATCATTGCATATGCTATGCCACCACTATAAATATCATCAAACAATACGGAGTGCAAGGAAGAAAATAGTACTCCCTCCGTCCTAAAATTAATTTCCTAGTTTGACTTTTGCAGTCAAACTTTTTAAACTTTGACCGTATATTACGGAAAAAATATATTGAATTTTCATATAAATTTATTGTCAATAGATTCATTTTGAAACATAGTTTTGAAATATGTTATTTTTGTAATATATATTCATATAAAAATGGAGATATTAATGGTCAAAGTGTTGCATTGGAGACCGTGAAAAGTCAAATGGGAAGTTAATTTTAGGACGGAGGGAGTAGATTATTAACTACCACGTAAAAAGACCAAATCTTGAAGGTAAGGGTGCCAATTACACAAAGATTGGTTTTTAGCCATGGTTTTACTCTCCCCAATGGCTTAAGCTTGACCCTTTGCCTTTGTGGAAGAGGGAACAACATCCTCACCCCTCTTAGTCTTTCGCACTGCTGGTTTTGGCATAGCAGCATCACCATTACCATCCACAATAGATTCATCTCTTCATACATTTTTTGTACATGGATCTTTGATCTGCCATTGAAAACAACCAAGGTAATAAAGTATAAATAAAACACAAAATGTAAATTTTTTATGTTTAGAAATCTTAAAAATGTTAAGGCTAAGGAATGAGGGGCTATTTGGTGTGTTTATATATGGAAATTTCATATAAGGAGTCAAAATTTGAAGAGCCAAATTTGAAGAGCCAAAATTGAAAATGAAGGGCTGCGCTTCAATAGCCAAATTTGGATTTCCAATTTATAAAGAGTATGCAGAGTATCCCTAACACCAAGCCAAGCACATATATCCAAAGTATCAGAGGTAATCAAATTGAAAGATATGAAATTGAAGAAAAAACAGAATGCAATAACAACCTCATGATGCACAAAAAACATAATGGGCAGTAACAACCTCTGAAACAAGAGCTTGCACTAGAGGGGGTCTTGTTCTTCGAGTTGACATCTTGGACTTCTTTTCTAAAGATGCTTCCTCAATCTGTTGGGTGCAGGGCTAAAAAAAGAGGGACAAAACAAGCAGTAATATATATTGGAAAAGTTGACAGCAAAAAAATTATAAAGAATAAGTACAGCAAAAATTTTATCAGCAGAAATGATAAAATATTATTCAAATTGAAGAACATCACACCTTTGATTCAAAATCTACGAAACAAATACTTATGGATTGATTCCAAACAAATCTAAGAAACATATAATAAGAACAACACACCTCGATTCCGAACCAACGCCGAGTCAGATGCCCAAATATTTTGTCGATACAAATACTTATGGATTAGCAATTTGATACAGAACAAACAGTTTAACAAATTAAAATTAAAATTTGTGTAGAACCTGGAAAAAATATATGTGTACGGTGAGCGGGGGGAATGGAAATTCAGCAAGGCTAGAGTCATCTAAAAAATATGGTGTGGCTAAAATTAATTGAATGAGATAGGGTTGAAAAGAGGGGGATGCCAAATGCTTTTTGGGAAATTCCAGCGCCCAAATTTTGGGAAAGAGGGATCCGAATATTTTTGGGGGATTCAAAAATTTTGGCTTACTTTACACACTTTTTAAATTTGTACTCCTTTCAATTTATATTATCTGTTTCGATTTACAATATTTGATAAATTTTATTTTTAAATCATTTTACATGAAAAATGATGTAATAATAAAAAATAATGGGATAATAGCATGGGTGCCCCCGTGGTTTACAAAAGGAGCACCAAAACCCCATCTACTTTCAAAAGTAATTTGTAAAACCCATGTGGTTTTTAAATAGTGCAAAGGGCCCCTCTTGCCTATTTTTAGACATAAAATGACATTTTTGCCCTTTATTTTTCTCTATCTTCAAATTTCACTTTTTTATTTGCATTTTTGTTATACAAATAATAAAATAAAATATGCGCCCTCTTTCTCAAATTAAAATTTTTCATTTATTTAATTTTCAAAAAAAATAAGTTTTTTTTAGAAAATGTTACAAAAGAAAATGAAAAATTTAAAAATGAAGTAAACTACACTTTTTCATTATACGTAAAAGTAAAATAAATAAAGTAAAAAATAAGAGAACATATACTCACTCTTTCTCTAATTAAAGATTTTAACTTATTTATTTTTTAAAAGTAAAATAGTTTTTTAAGGACTTTAAAAATGAAGAACAAAAAAATGAAAAAAAATAGAGTTAAAGAAAAGACCGATTTTTATATTTTTCTTTCTTTTCATTACCTTTTTCAATTACTATTTTTACTTTGTACATAATTTTTCATTTTCTTTTGTAATATTCTCCAAAATAAGTAAAGGGGGCATGTGTGCTATATTTAGAAATCATACGACTTTACAAGTAACTTTTGAAAACAGAGAGAGCTTTGACGCTCTTTATGTAAACCACAAGGGGGGAAGCATGCTATTAGCCAATAAAATTACTAAGGATAAACTTTTTTACCAAATGTTTGTTTTTCTTTGTATTTTTTTAAAGTTTTTCCATATTATCTACGTTCTACTCTCTTCATCTCATTTGAATCTCTTTATTGTAGGTATTGATAATGTAAATTACCTGACCGGGTAAACAGTACTAGACCGGGTTTCAAATTGTTTACTAGATTCGGGAAAGTAAAAGGCAAAACACACAAAATAACCAGAATGACTGTATGTGGAAACACAGGTAGCCCAATTAATATTCGAATATAGTAGAGTGCACGAGAGCTTTTACACGTCGCACATCCACGTCAGGGCACGTTCCTGGGAGGTGCGAGGCGACTGTCTATGTCCTCTAGTAGCCTTGTCACCTAGTGAGAAAGGTGACTGTCAATTAAGTTGTTTTTTTAAGATTTGATCTGATCCTAATATATTTGAATTTGATTTGATTTGATTAGATCTATTTTGGTCTGATTCAATCTAATTAGATCCGATATGATTTTTTAAATATTTGATTTAATCTTACTAGATTTGAATTTGATTTGATTGGATATTTTTGAAGATTTGATCTGATCTTATTGGATTTGACTTTGATTTATTCCAATTAGATCTGTTTTTGTCCGATTTGATCTAATTAGTCCGATTAGTTGTGTATAAAACTCTTTTAATTCGATCTAGTCTAATCTGATATGATGAGATCTGATTTCATTAGATATCATCTTGTAACGCCCCGAAATTAGGCATAAAAGAATTAATTAAATTAAATATTAATTAATGACTGAGACAGACCCGAACACTGAAAAATTAAAGTTTTCAGAAAAATATTTTAATTATATCAAAATTTTAATTTTGACGGTCTGATTCCAAATTTTCGATCCGTTTTCAATTCGGAACAGTTTGGGCGAAAAAGCGCGTACCGTTTTAGCCAGTTTATCAGTTACGGAGTAGGAGAATAAATTTGATTCCCCAAACCCTCCAAATCACGTAGAGACATTCCCCCATCCTTTCCAATCCTCAATCAGTTACGGGACTTATTATTATTATTATTATTACTATTATTATTATTATTATTATTATTATGGTAAGGAATTATTTATAGTTAGTTATTTATTGTTAGGGAATAATATATTTGTTAGGTGATTATTTAGTTTCCTAGTTTATTTAGTTACCTTTTATAATTAGGATTCTTAATTTATTTAGTTACCATTTATTATTGAGATTTTCTAGAGTTGGAGCCTATAAATGTATCAATCACCATAGTATTATCAACGAATGAATAAAGAAAATACTTTCTACTAAATCTTAATCTCTCTCTTTCTCACCTCTTTTGTTCTTGGAGCTCGAAGGTGCTCGAAATTCTTCCCTATCCCGATACGATACCGTATCATGTTTCTTCACCATTTTCGCGTCGTTTCTTTCCAAATACTTACCGTCAACTCTCTCGTGGTTATTAGGAACTTCCGGAGATTATTTTGAAGAAGATTGGGCGTCGGAAGCTCAAAGTTGATAGGGGTGACCGTACGTTGAACGTTCGTTGAGGCGTATTATTTTCTTTCCATCATTCCGACCTCTACGATATCAAGGCGAGTACATTTCACCCTAGTAACGCAATCCTTGGTTGAATATCAATCTAGATATATCGTTAGGATTGATTTCCATATTATAAGTCATTTATGCTTTATGATCAAACTCATTGAACTCATAAAGTAAAAATATGTTTTCTTGATACTTTACTTTAAATGAAAATATAAGTGTTAAGAATACTTCAAATACATAGATATGTTAATCATAAGTGTTAAAATAACTCAAAGAAGTATTTTAGATATCCAAAAATATCAAAAATAGGATTAGCAGACCGAACGATTGACGTAAACGGTCAACCGTCGCATTAAAAATCGAAACGGAGCAAGACTGTCAGACAAACGGTCGACCGCCGGTGGCCAACGGTCGACCGTCGCCTGCCCAGCCAAGAACCAGCGTCGCCACTTAGTCAACAACGGTCGACCGCCGGTCAACCGCGGTCGACCGTCACGGTAATCCGGCATCTCGACGTAAAGAAGATCAAGGTCGACCGTCCCGCCAAACGGTCGACCGTTCCGAGCCCCGTAGCTTAATTAAATGATATTTTTATCAGATTTCACCCAAATAAAATAAAGTATATTTATCCATTCATATTGTTTACAAATTGTTCATATAATATGATTCATTTCATCATCCATATGGAAGCATATCACATCATGTGCATGCGTAAGAGATCATGCGTAATTGCGTCTCTTATAGTGTGATGTGCGGGACTTACTAGTCCGGCATCACCCGTTTCGGGCTTAGTGTACGTACAAGGTATTCGGGCTTCGAGTACCACCCCTACTTTCTAGTCTCCCTTGAGAGACTAAGGCCGCGTGAGTTCGTCGTACCAAATGAGCGAATCTCATAGCGCAAGGGTGTCCTTGCTCGTTAGAATCATACAGCATGAAATCATCAAGTACAATCATTATGACTATGTATGGCATCAATTACATATCATTATCATTATCTTGAACATACATGCTATATTATGTCATATCATGAATAATTGTATGTCTACTTGTTATTCAACTTGGAATTGTTGTATTAGCGTATTCCTCAGCTGACGCTGAGCGTGTAGTTTGTTTTACTTGCTACACGCAGGTAATGATACTAGTCATAGAGCCCATCCCGGAGGTCAATGAGAGTGAAGAGATGTACGGTCTGGTGGACCATATTTATGATGCTTTAATTAAATAAATACCTTTTCGTGCAAGTACCTAGAAAAATGTAAAACAATTTGATTATGTTTTATATTTAAGCTTCCGTACTGTTTCAATTATACTCTGAATTTAATATTTGAAATTATCACTTATGTTAAAGTTTAAATGGGTTTTAAATTGTCCTTCAAATTACCATGCGTATTTACCATCATGGTAACTACTCCGGCTCAAATAATCTAGGTAATTGGGTTATTCGAGTTGGGGTGTTACATTTTGGTATCAGAGCATTCGATCTAAAAAAAATGATTTTGGAAATCAAATTAAAAGAGTTTCAAACACAAGTCCGCATCTCTCCACATCTCTGCCCGGGAAGGTAAAACAATTAGTTTACTTATGACTAATTACAATTTAAATTAATTATAGAATGAGTCAGGACTCGACTCACGGTCAAGCAAACCCTCACGCGGAGCCTAAGCACGTTAGTGTGCATACGGTGCACACTGAAGCATCCAGTTACGTGCCCCAGCAGCCGCAGCCTCAGCCAGAACCTCAGCCCGTTCCGGAGCAGTTTGCGGGTCAGAACCCGAATTTAGCCATTCTGATGTTCCAACCACAAATGGTTGCGAACATGTTCCAGTTCTTCCAGTAGATGGCTGGAGCGCACGTACCACCACCACCTCCTCCTCCTGCACCCATTGTCTCGATTGAAAAACTCAAGAGGAATGGGGCGCAGGAATTCTATGGCGACCAGATAGCGGACCCTCAAATAGCCAAGCGTTGGCAAGAACGCACGGTGAGGGTACTCGAGAATTTGAAGGTACCTGTCGAGGATTGGGGACTGCACGCCATATCCCTATTGCAAGATGCCGCCTATGATTGGTGGAAAAGAGTGGGCGCCAACATTCCCGTGCCAGTACCATGGACTACCTTCGAGCCACTCTTCAGAGCAGAGTATGTGCCCGATCACTATGTAGAGGCCAAATATGAGGAATTCTCCAATTTCACTCAAGGGAAGCTGACTCTTCCCGAATACCGTCAGCAGTTTGACGGATTGGCCGAGTTTGGTAAAGACTTGGTCAACACCATGGAGAAGCGCTGCAAGAAGTTCATCAAGGGTATGAGACCAGACCTGTCGTCAACACTCATAATTGCTCCCCGAGCCGACATCAACGATGTCTATAAGAAAGATCTTGAGCTGAACGAGGAACTCATTAGGAAAGCTGCGTATGAACAGGCACTACTCGCAGAAAGTCGGGCCGTCCATTCAGGCCCGAAAATGGGGCATGGGAGCAAGAGGACTTTCTCCGCACCGAGCAACTCTCGCCATGATAAGCGAGCGAAATCTACTCCCTCTACATCTGTGGCCGTCACTAGTAAGAGCGGGAAGGAGAAGATGACATACCGTAATCCAGTATGTCCACACTGTAACCGCAGACATGCTGGTGAGTGTTGGTTCACACAGGGTCTTTGCCTCGGGTGTGGTCAGGCAGGTCACTTCCGGAACGATTGCCCGACGAACCCAAGCAAGGCTTTCTCCACGGCACCAGGCACGCTGACTGCTCCTCCTGTCCGAAGGGCCGAGCCTACCCAGAGTCATCGTTTTATGGCCACGTCCAACCAACCAAAGAAGCCAGCAACTAGTCAACAGCAGGGACGAGCACCAGCTCGTACATATGCCATGCAAGGGCGTACAGACCCGCAGGCTGATGATGTCATCATGGGTATGTTCACTTTATTTGATATCACTGCATCTGCATTAATTGACCCTGGATCTACCTTATCATACATATGTGTACCTATGCTTTTTACATCTGACGTCACTAAGGAAACTCTTGAGCATCCGATAGTTGTGTCGAACCCACTGGGACACAGTCTACGTCTCCAACATGTCTATAATCAATGTCCGTTGATGGCTCAAGGAAAGATATTCTTGGCCGATCTCATTGAACTCCCTCACAAGGAGTTTGACGTTATACTTGGCATGGACTGGCTGTCGAAACACCAGGCTATTGTTGAGTGCAAGGAACGAGTGGTGAAACTTTGTACAGACGACGGTAACGAAGTAATCATTCGGGGAGAACTTCTCCCAAAGGCCCCAGAATTCATCTCTTTTATGCAAGCAAAACGGCTCATTCGCAGGAAATGCGAAGCATTCTTGTGCACTGTTAAGGTATATGCCTTCCTTTGTGGATTGGTATTCCTGTATAGACACCAAACACTAAAAGGACTACATAAGGGACTGGAACTTCCAGGTCTACCTCCTTCAAGGGAAGTAGAATTTTCTATTGATCTTGTACCCGGTACAGGACCCATCTCAGCATCACCTTATCGAATGGCCCCTGCAGAAATGAAGGAATTGAAAGCTCAACTGCAGGAGTTGTTAGATAAGGGTTTCATCCGTCCTAGTGTTTCCCCGTGGGGAGCACTTGTCCTTTTTGTCCGTAAGAAAGATGGATCGATGAGACTATGCATTGACTATCGCCAGCTGAACAAAGTGACGATCAAGAATCGTTATCCTTTACCCCGTATTGACGACCTGTTTGATCAATTACGAGGTGCGACTATTTTCTCAAAGATCGATCTCAGATCAGGTTACCACCAGATTCCTGTGAAACCAGAAGACATTCCAAAGACAGCATTTTGTACGCGTTACGGACACTACGAGTTTACCGTTATGCCCTTTGGCTTAACGAACGCACCAGCTGTATTCATGGATCTCATGAATAGCGTTTTCAGACAGTATTTGGATCAATTTGTTGTGGTCTTCATCGATGATATTTTGGTCTACTCAAAAACACCAGAGGATCATGCTGAACATTTGCGCATCGTGCTGAGTATTTTGAGAGAGCATAAACTCTATGCCAAACTTTCTAAATGTGAGTTTTGGCTGAATGAGGTCACTTTTCTCGGTCACGTGATTTCTGCAGAAGGAGTCAAAGTTGACCCGTGCAAAATTTCAGCAATCACTGAATGGAAAACTCCACGCAATACCCGTGACGTACGGAGTTTCCTTGGACTCGCTGGTTATTATCGCCGCTTCGTGAAGGATTTCTCTCGAATCGCTACACCACTGCATAAACTGATGAAGAAGGATGTCAAATTCGCTTGGACAGAAGCTTGTCAGAAAAGCTTTGAACAGTTGAAAGAATGTTTGACTCAGGCACCCGTGTTAGTTCAACCGACACCTGGTACTGAATATACAGTTTTCAGTGACGCATCACATCAGGGACTTGGGTGTGTACTGATGCAGGAAGGCAAGGTCATAGCTTATGCATCACGACAGCTGAAACCCCATGAATGCAATTATCCGACTCATGACTTGGAGTTAGCAGCTGCTGTTCTTGCATTGAAGATTTGGAGGCATTACTTATATGGCGAGACGACTCGCATCTTCACCGACCATAAGAGTTTACAGTACTTGATGAGCCAGAAGGAGTTAAACCTTCGACAGAGAAGGTGGCTAGAGTTAATTAAGGACTATGACTGTCACATCGCTTATCATCCTGGTAAAGCGAATGTGGTAGCCAATGCTCTTAGTCGTAAGACTCTTGCTGAACTCCGCATACGACCTACGTTGGATCAGGATATCATTTCAGCACAGCGTCAGGATACTTTTTGTCTTGAGACGCGTGAGCTTGTTTCCAAAGGAGAGAAACAAGACTTCTCTGTTCGAGATAATGGTACACTATACTATCGAGATCGTTTGGTAGTACCATCAGGTGATGTGAGAGATCGCTTATTGCGTGAAGCTCACGGAACCGTGTATACCATGCATCCCGGAAGTAACAAAATGTTCCAGGATCTGAAGAGACACTACTGGTGGTCAGCTATGAAAAAGGAGATTATCGAATTCACATCGAGGTGTATGACTTGTCAGCAAGTCAAAGCAGAACATCAGGTACCCACAGGACTTTTACAGCAGATCACTATTCCTGAGTGGAAATGGGACCGCATTACGATGGATTTCATAATCGGATTACCATTGTCCCCGAAGAAGAATGATGCGGTATGGGTTATTGTTGATCGTTTGACAAAGTCAGCGCATTTCTTACCAATTCGGCGAGATTTTACACTTCAGCGTTTGGCCGAATTGTATGTCCGCGAGATTGTCAGGCTACATGGAGTACCATCGTCTATCATATCAGACCGCGATCCCCGATTTACTTCCCAATTTTGGAAGAGCTTACAGAAAGCTCTTGGTTCTAAATTACATTTCAGTATGGCTTTCCATCCTCAGACCGACGGACAGTCCGAGAGGACTATTCAGATTCTTGAAGATATGATGCGAGCTTGCGTCATTGATTTTGAAAACAATTGGGAAAAATATCTTCCTCTCATGGAATTTGCCTATAACAATAGTTATCAGGCAAGTACTAAAATGGCTCCGTATGAAGCACTGTACGGGAGGAAGTGTCGAACACCAGTTTGTTGGACTGAGCTGAGTGAGAGAAAACTCGAGGGTCCAGAACTCGTGCGCGAAACAGAGGAGAAAGTTCAGTTGATCAGAGAACGACTTCATATAGCAGCAGACAGACAGAAATCTTATGCAGATCTCAAGCGACGCGATATCGAATATGCTGTTGGTGATAGGGTATTCTTGAAGGTTTCTCCTTGGAAGAAGGTTTTACGTTTTGGCAAAAAGGGGAAACTCAGTCCGAGGTTTATAGGCCCATACAAAGTTACAGAACGTGTGGGACCTGTAGCCTACAGGTTGGAATTACCGCCAGAACTAAACAAGATTCACGACGTTTTCCATGTATCGATGTTGAGGAGGTACAGATCAGATCCCTCTCACATCATTCCAACAGAGACTGTCACTCTCGATGAGAATCTTTCCTATGAAGAGGAACCTGTAGAAATTCTTGTGCGAGAAGTTCGAGTATTGAGGAACAAAACTGTACCCTTAGTCAAGGTGCTTTGGAGGAGTCACTCTGTCGAAGAAGCAACCTGGGAAACTGAGGAATCTATGCGATCTCAATATCCACAACTTTTCAGCGACCAGTGATCAGGTAATTTCGAGGACGAAATTTTTTAAGGGGGAGAGAATTGTAACGCCCCGAAATTAGGCCTAAAAGAATTAATTAAATTAAATATTAATTAATGACTGAGACAGACCCGAACACTGAAAAATTAAAGTTTCCAGAAAAATATTTTAATTATATCAAAATTTTAGTTTTGACAGTCTGATTCCAAATTTTCGATCCGTTTTCAATTCGGAACAGTTTGGGCGAAAAAGCGCGTACCGTTTTAGCCAATTTATCAGTTACGGAGTAGGAGAATAAATTTGATTCCCCAAACCCTCCAAATCACGTAGAGACATTCCCCC
>OOIL02000560.1:939656-970348 GCA_900332095.2 Cuscuta campestris
TTCCAATCCTCAATCAAACCACATTAGGACCCCACTACCACATCCCTCCAATTTACTTTTCCTATATTATCACCCTACCACCACCATCATCATCCTCACACCTTATCACCATCATCCGTCCATCATTCATCCCCTCCCCATCCTCTCTCTGTCGGCAGCAGCTCAGGAGGAAGAAAACCCAAAAATACTCCATTGTTGAGCCAAGGAAGAAGAAGGAGAAACAAGAAGAAGTGTCAAGGTTCCCAAATCTTAAGCTCAAAAACGCAGCATCAACTTCTTCGTAAATTCTGTAATTTTCTATCCATTTTCTCAAATTGTCTATTATACCAAAATCGTAGCCCCGGACGTTACGAATCCAACCCAACAAACGGTTCGTGATTTCGTTAAGTAACGAAGGAGATATGGCCAAAATACCGGGACTGCTCCTGTGGTGGCGAGCTCCTCGGTTTGGCCATGTTTCTTCACCATTTTCGCATCGTTTCTTTCCAAATACTTACCGTCAACTCTCTCGTGGTTATTAGGAACTCCCGGAGATTATTTCGAAGAAGATTGGGCGTCGGAAGCTCGAAGTTGATAGGGGTGACCGTACGTTGAACGTTCGTTGAGGCGTATTATTTTCTTTCCATCATTCCGACCTCTACTATATCAAGGCGAGTACATTTCACCCTAGTAACGCAATCCTTGGTTGAATATCAATCTAGATATATCGTTAGGATTTATTGCCATATTATAAGTCATTTATGCTTTATGATCAAACTCATTGAACTCATAAAGTAAAAATATGTTTTCTTGATACTTTACTTTAAATGAAAATATAAGTGTTAAGAATACTTCAAATACATAGATATGTTAATCATAAGTGTTAAAATAACTCAAAGAAGTATTTTAGATATCCAAAAATATCAAAAATAGGATTAGCAGACCGAACGATTGACGTAAACGGTCAACCGTCGCATTAAAAATCGAAACGGAGCAAGACTGTCAGACAAACGGTCGACCGCCGGTGGCCAACGGTCGACCGTCGCCTGCCCAGCCAAGAACCAGCGTCGCCACTTAGTCAACAACGGTCGACCGCCGGTCAACCGCGGTCGACCGTCACGGTAATCCGGCATCTCGACGTAAAGAAGATCAAGGTCGACCGTCCCGCCAAACGGTCGACCGTTCCGAGCCCCGTAGCTTAATTAAATGATATTTTTATCAGATTTCACCCAAATAAAATAAAGTATATTTATCCATTCATATTGTTTACAAATTGTTCATATAATATGATTCATTTCATCATCCATATTGAAGCATATCACATCATGTGCATGCGTAAGAGATCATGCGTAATTGCGTCTCTTATAGTGTGATGTGCGGGACTTACTAGTCCGGCATCACCCGTTTCGGGCTTAGTGTACGTACATGGTATTCGGGCTTCGAGTACCACCCCTACTTTCTAGTCTCCCTTGAGAGACTAAGGCCGCGTGAGTTCGTCGTACCAAATGGGCGAATCTCATAGCGCAAGGGTGTCCTTGCTCGTTAGAATCATACAGCATGAAATCATCAAGTACAATCATTATGACTATGTATGACATCAATTACATATCATTATCATTATCTTGAACATACATGCTATATTATGTCATATCATGAATAATTGTATGTCTACTTGCTATTCAACTTGGAATTGTTGTATTAGCGTATTCCTCAGCTGACGCTGAGCGTGTAGTTTGTTTTACTTGCTACACGTAGGTAACGATACTGGTCATGGAGCCCATCCCGGAGGTCAATGAGAGTGAAGAGATGTACGGACTGGTGGACCATATTTATGATGCTTTAATTAAATAAATACCTTTTCGGGCGAGTACCCAGAAAAATGTAAAACAATTTGATTATGTTTTATATTTAAGCTTCCGTACTGTTTCAACAATACTCTGAATTTAATATTTGAAATTATCACTTATGTTAAAGTTTAAATGGGTTTTAAATTGTCCTTCAAATTACCATGCGTATTTACCATCATGGTAACCACTGTGCGTGACGCCGTCTACCCTCTTCGTTTGGGAGTTTCTCTCTACAGGAACTGCAGTGCTGGCCAGTGTTCACGTAACACGGTTCACAGAGTATCCTAAACTACTGCTTCCTCTGTGATTTTGTTGTGTTTTTTGTGCAAAATTTGGATCTCCAGGATCGACTTCAATAGAGGATTCCATTTTTGAGTTTATCTTTTCTGATTTCGGAATGGATTTTGCTGAAATTGGTATGTCTTCTTCATCTTCTTCTTCATTTAATATTGATTATTTAAATTGTATCCTATGGCTGCAGAACAGTGACTGCCCTGCCAAGATATAGATTTAGTTCTCTAAATGCCTCAAGATTTGGTAGCCTGATATCATCACAACCTCTATACACATAGAATGTCTATATTTGTGTGTATATAATCTTAGATAAAAGGGTGCACTCCACTTAGTCAGATTTAATGTTAATAAAATGCTAATTTGTTCTTTTTTGTACGACTTGTTTCTTCTTTTCTTGATAAATTATTATTTTAAACTGCTTGAATAATTTCAACATAAAGGTAGCACATGGTGTCATGTTGAGAACATGCAAAGAGACTAAAGAGGGTAAAATCCTTGAAATTCATGTTGTAAAAAAGGATAGCTTAGTGCATAAAACATCATGCCAGGTGAGGGTTTCATGCAATTGCACATACATACACAAGAGAAAATAATCTATGTTTTTTTATTAGGTTTTAAGAACTTTACTATCTAGCATAATGGAAATGCTTTTGTTTGTTTGGCTAATTGAGCAAATCATTGTAGGGTACAAACTTAAAAAAAATAGAGACTTGTGGTGAACAAGATTGTTAGAGGATGACACCTTTTCTGGTCACTTGAGAAGCTTCTTTAGTATGGTGTGGGATTCATTTATGTATCTATTTGGTGAGTCATATGTGTCCTCTGTCGGTGCTATGTCACTGTTAGTTGCAAAGTATGTTTTGTGCCATCAAAGGTATCTCGTAAAAAGCGAGTGATTATTGGGATTCTTCATGTGTCTGCCCAGCATTGATCCTCACAATCTTGTTGGAACTTGGTGTTGAGACATGTATTAGGCATAATCTACTCGGCACATCAGTTTAGTGAGATTTTGACTGCATTCTTTTGTTTATTTTCATATTTCATTGACAGTTAGAAAGAACATAAGACTAATGTACATAGGAATGTTATGTTGTTTGGTGCATAGGTTATCATACCTTATATGAATGGTACCGATCAGCCGAGAGTGAGCATTTCCCAGATCCTACTGGTCTTAAAGAACGTTTAGAGCGATGGACATTTGGCCTTTATCCAGCCTGCATCAAGTATCTCATGTCTGCATTCGATGTGCCTGAGGCAAGAACAAATGTTAACTACTATTGCAATTAATGCTAATCAATTACTAGTTATTTTATTTTTTATGGGTTGTGTGGGCCAGTAATGGCGGTGACAAGGAACAACATATGCAAGAACGGGATGGAATCACTGTCGCGTGGGATTGCTGCAGTATATTATGCGTTTGTGCGTGAAAGAGGTGTTTGAAGTACAACTAAGTTTAGTTATCACATTCATGCAATTTAATTTTTTTAATACTAGGTTCATTGCAACCAATTACTAGGTCGATCTAGAAGAGCGAGACTTTCATGAAGTTGATAAAGGTTATTGATATGAATCAGTTACTACATTGGGGATGACATGTATGAGACAATGATTGAATTTGCAAGGCATTTCATGAAGTATCATGCAACTTGAACAATTCAAGTATGATATGGGAACAAATGACAAATTTAGTTGGCTCAATGGACAATTATGATGTCCTTTTATTTATGTAAATATTAATTATTTGATGATATTAATATTTTGAATGTATGATTTTAGATATTACTTGATGTATTGTAATTTTTGGAATTTATTTTTGTTTTAGGATTAATATTTTATAATTGAAATAAATTTTAATTATTAAAAATGGGTGCCTTTGATTTAGAGAGACAATACAAAATAATCATAGTTGGATAAACAATTAGACCACTATTCAACTTGATAGTTTGAATCGTATACAGTTAACTACACAAACCTGTAGTCTTAATAATTGTTAGACATCTAGAACACACAATTGTTTGAAATGAAACAAAATAGTCTTATACGTTCTACATATACCATAGAAAATAACAGTTGTTTGCATATTCTTAAACAAAATCATAGTGTTAATAATCCTTATACAACAAAAACAAACAGTTGTTTAAAATAAGACCAAAGTAGTAGTCTTAATTTGTACATACAACACAAAATAACAGTTGTTTGATGAAAATATTTGTAGTGGTCTTCCAAGCAGCTGTCTGATAATCAATTACACTACTATTCAAAAATATAGTTTGAATATTTTAAGGACAACTGCAACAAAGTGTAGTGTTATTGCACACTATACAATTGAAAGAAACGGTTGTTTAACATACAACAAAATTAGTAGTCTATGTTTTAGAAATATAACACTAGATAACAGTTGTCTGATATTATTTTTGTTTAGTAGTCTTCCGAGTAGCAGTCTGATATATATTTCAACTACTTTAGAAATTAGATATCTATATTTTTGACTGACAACACCAAACAATAGGAGTCTGAAGTCGAAAACAACAGTAGTATATATTATAGATAAACAACAAAAAATCACAATTGTCTTTAACTCTAGAAAATAGATGTCTTACTCATACGAGGACAACTTCAAAAACATGTACTCTGAAAGATCACAAAATAGGTGTCGTCAACCACACTACACAAATGTTTTTAAACAGTAGTCTGTAAATATATCAGACAGCTGCTCGGAAGACTACTAAAACCAACACAGTTAGACAACTAAAAGAAACAGTTGTCAGCATCTATTTTTGACGTAGTTGTATACTATTTATGCATTTATTATAATTGCTTTGTAATTATCTCCTTGATTTCAGGAGATATAGTTTCCTATTTCTCATGTTGTAATTTTTTATTTATACTCATTTTGTGCTATCAATGAGAATCAATCATTCAGAAAACTTACATGGTATCAGAGCCTTGGTTCTAAACCCTAATGCAACTGCTTTTTTTAAGTTCGGGTTTCGACCCACTAGTAGGGTTTTGACCCTTTTGTGGTTAGCCGCCGGCCGCCCTTATCCGATCCTGCTCCCTTTCATTCTCCATGGGTGACAAAGCCGATACATCCCACACTACCAAACTACTAGTTTCCCTTCACTCGGTATACACAATCATTGACATCCAGAAGAAAGTTTGCATGTTGGATGGCTTAAAAGTCACGTATTCTACGTGGCTGAAGCTTTTTAACCTTTATGCACATGGGTACGATTTTCTTGATCACATCACCTTTGAACCACCAGCTGAAGACGACCCGTCATATGCCCAATGGATGAAGATCGACGTTATTGTCCATTAATGGTTGTACAGAACATTGTCTGAAATACAGGCTTCGTGTTCTTGAAGTACTATACCTTCCACTCCACTCCAAACATGGAACCGAGTCAAGGCTATCTTCCATAACAACAAAAGATCACCTTGTGCAGCCTTACAAACTCATTTTGTGAGTCTGAAACTCAACTCCAAGTCCTCTTTGGAAGTTCTATTAAAATGTGTTTGTTGGAAATGGAAAGGGGTCTGGTCCTCCAGTATTGGTAGCCTTACAACCCCAAGGGGCAATGATCAGAAATCATATTAAAATCTAGGAAATCACAGCTTGGAATCCAGCCATTGTCACCCCATCTGTTGTTGATGAGCACTCTGTCCAATTTTGCAAATTTGTTCCCTTTGTGCCAAGTGAAAAATTACCCTCTGGAAGGTACATCTTCAAGAGAATTAGAGGATCTGAAGTGTAGGAAATCAGTCATATAATATGCTCCTTGACTCATGCAATTGACCTTTTCATTAACAGCAAGAACACAATTAAAGTCACCCAAAATACCCCAGGGTTTGGTACATACAGCAGCAATAGAGGAGAGAGTAGACCATAATTCCCTCCTAATAGATAGAGTATAGAGTGCATAAACAAAAGAGAGGGTAAACTCCTTCTAAGTAGTAAGGCAGTGAACATCACAATGGATATATTGTTCACCCTTATCCAAAATACTACAATCAAAAAAGGAAGGATTCCACAAAAGCAAAATATGTCCACCAGGCATAACATCAAAATTAGTGGCATACTTCTAGGAGGCTAGCTTGGCATTCACAAAACCCTCCAGCTTGGTTCCTGATAGTTTAGTTTCAAGAATGCAAACAAAATAGACACCAAGCTCCAAAAGATATTTACACAAAAATTTCTGTTTAGAGGACCTGTTCAGTTCTCTAATATTCCAATATAGGGTTTTCATTTGTGAGGGGGGCCTGGCCCCTTTCCTCCCTTCTTGAGATCATGCTTCTTACCAACAGGAGCACTTTCCTGCACTTTCTTCTTTCTGGCAATTCAAAATTTACCACAAAATAGTATGCTTATTGTAGCAATTTTATAAAATTGCCACTATATCTACACTATTGAGGAGGGAAATTTTTAAAGGGATTAATTTAAGAGAAATTTACGGAAATAAGAGTAAAAGATGGTGTATTTCCGTAAATAGGAGTAGTCCTATTTGACTACACGTTTGGGCATGTATAATGACTAGAATAGCCTCCCACATTAATTAAAGAGAGATGGCATCCACGCGCTGCTATTGTTAGGAATCGCAAAAATTGCGGTCGTAGTTACTATCTACGCACGCTTTTCTAACCCAATAGGCTTCTAA
Organism: Cuscuta campestris; assembly: GCA_900332095.2. Lineage (NCBI taxonomy): Eukaryota > Viridiplantae > Streptophyta > Magnoliopsida > Solanales > Convolvulaceae > Cuscuta > Cuscuta campestris. Next base: position 946,435 of record OOIL02000560.1, read on the forward strand.
GTCATTACTACACATTGGAAGAGAAGTTTGTTGCTTAGCGATCATGAAGAGCTCAAACGGCAAATCAATGGCGTCGAGAATGAATTTAGTGAAGACATGGGTGGCCCGAATGAAGGGTGTCCAAAGTGGCCAACCGCACAGGGCCCCTTAAAATTTAAGGCACCATATTTTTTAATTTGTTAATAATTTTAAAGAAAAAATATTCTAAAAATATAAAATAGGGCATAAAATGTAAATTTTGGACCAAGTGTTGATGCATTAACAAAAATTTACACAGACATAAAGTGTCGGTGCATTAATAAAAATTAATTTTACACCAACACAAAATGTTGGTGCAAACCTGCGGGATACAAAGTGGAGTACAAAAACTTGGGGTACAAATAGCTTTATCCTAGATCGGTACATACATGTATGATGTTTGTTAAAAATGAAATTTGCACTAAATAGGACTAAAACATAATGACTTTCCTAATCTAGGACTTAAACTTTTTTATTCCCTAAATAGGACTTATTAATGTCTTAGTGGGAAGAATAATGTCCAGTAATGATGGTTATTTACTTGAATAATGACTAATTCATAATGACCAAAAGTCCTACATTGGGAAATAAGGACTAAAACTTTTTTATTCTCTAAATAGTACTTAATAATGTCTAGTGGGAGGAATAATGTCCAGAGATGGTGGACATTTACTTGAATAATGACTAATGATCCTACATTGAGAAATAAAAACATATGGTCATATATTGACAAAGTCATTATGTATTATTCTTATGTAGATAAATGGAGATTGATCATGAAAGATTGGTCAAGGCATTATAAAGACATGAATATACATAAATTGGGTAATTTTTGAAAATGGAAATAAATACAATCTTCACTAAGAAAAATCCAAGAATTAAGTGTTTGTAGTGCAATTATTGAAACAAAACTTGTTGGTCAAATGTCTTTGTGCATGGGTATTTTGTTTAATGCTTTGTTTGATAAATATTTTGTTAAATTCATCGTTGTTGGGATTAAGCCTTTTTTACTATTAAGTCTTTATCAACTAGTGTTTTTACTTTTCGTTAATGCTTTGTTGAAGAGTGTTAAGTGTTGGACATTTTATATTACTTTTCGTTAATACTTTTCGTTAATGCTTTGTTGAAGAGTGTTAAGTGTTGGACATAATTTGTAAGTTTTTCTTGTTTAATAAGTTATTCTTAAATGGTTCGTACCAAGAAAAATCAAAATACAAAAAAATTAGGTGATTTCAAAAATGAAGAAATATACAAAGTACGTAATACTCCCTCCGTCCTTGAGTATTTGTCCACTTTTGACTTTTTTTGGTCAAAACTTGTAAACTTTGACCTCAAATTAAATAAAAATTGTATTAGATATTGATACGAAAATAGTTTTGTTAGATTAATCATATGAAATATTTCCAAAATATTATTTTATCTAATTATAACACAATATATATTTTATTGAATTATAGGTCAAAGGTTAAAAATGGTGGACTGAAAAAAGTCAAAACAGGATAAATACTCAGGGATGGAGGTAGTATATTTTAAAAATGTAAAAAAAGGATGAGCCTCATCCCTGAGGGTTCCCTAAGATCCGGTCGGATGGTCAATGATAAAAGGTAAATTAAACTTTGATCACATTTTGATGGCAAAGATTGGAGATGAAGCAGTGATTGTAAACATGTTAAGAATTTGGAGATGAAGCAAAAGAAGTGACGGTTAATATGATAGAAAATGTAATAATTGCATCCTAAAAAATAGGAAAATTTAATGGTTGGTATTATCTCTAAATATGTAAAGAACATAAAAATTAAGAATGAAAGGACAATATGCATGTGTACCAGCGCGTGGATGCGAGATAACATTAGAAGGGCAAATATGGATACATGAACAAATTTCAGTCTTAGAAAAAGGAAAAAAAGTAAAGAGTCTTATTTAGGGAAAAGTAGTGGCTTTTAGTCCTAGTTGCAACAAATTTTACTTAATTTTATACTTCGAAATATACAGAGTATTTTCAGGGAAGTATTTCAGAAATTCCACCGACCTAAAGTAGCGAAATAAGGAGTAAATTCCCTCAATCCCTCACAATTTTGATCTTTCTCATATGTAACCTCTATTTTCAAACGCCTCCTTCTTCAATCGGAGGGAAAACGAAGTTGGAGGTGAGCAATCAAGGCACACCCAAAGCAATCACCTTGTTTTTTCCCGATTCTCTTTATTCCTGATCAGTGACACGTCTCTTACAAGTCTAGAGCAGGTATGTTTTTTATTCTTAAAAATATTCAAGTTTTTGTTTAGTTTTTCAAAATCGTATAGATTCATACTCTTTAAGAGTATTAATTTGGATTATTAAAGATTTTAACTCTACGTATTTGAGTTTTTGTTTTAAATTTCAATTGATTAAGAAAGTTTGTTTTGTTTTATAAGAGTTAATGTCTTTGTACATCTTGTGTGTGTGCTCCAGCTTCTACTTCTTATCTTTTTCTTCATTTAAAGTTTGGAAGGGAATTCATAAATGGCAGACTAAAAATACACACCAAGAACACTCATTTCGGACGGATCCTTGTGTCACTGAAATTGGGAATGTTGTTTTGGGATTTAATATACTAATTTAATTACTCTTTGTAATTAAAAAAAGAAAGTATGAGATTTAGCATAAGCTTCTTAAGTTTTTTCAGAATTAAGAGCTATGATGATGTTTTTGATCGAACATGCTAATCAAAGTTATCTTCAATTTAAAATCACGAGGAAGAAGATGAAAACCATAATTTGTAAATAAAACAAATTAAATCAAATGATATTTTGCTTACCTCAATTTATCGTCGCTTTTTACATCATTGGCACAAGCTCGTTGTAATCGATGCAACCATCCTGAAAGATAGGAAGATTTAGCATGAACAATGTTGCGGTTTATTTTGAGTAAAAATGAGGAAAGAACTTACATTTTCTTGATCAGCTTCGGGAATTATTTCTACCAAATGGAGATTTTTGTTTGTCAAAATCACCGCATACCTTGTAAAGTTTATGTGGAGTTTAATACCCACTTCTGTGTTTGTCAATATAAGAAAATGCAGCAAATAAATGGTCTTCTTTTGTGATTTTACTTGGCTGCAACATTTCATATATGAACTCTCCATAGTTAATAGTACAACAATTGTCCACATATACTTGAGTTTTCAAAAAAAAATGGAATTATAATACTTCATATTGTATGCTCACTACAAAAAAAGAAAGAAATGTATTTACTGCCATCATCAGATTGCATATCTCAGCCTTGTAAAGATCTACACTAATTTTTTTAACCCAACCTTAATAAGTTCTTCATAGGAACTCAGACAAAACTTCATGAACAATTAGCCATTCTTTGGGATGATAAAGAATGTTTTCCAGCATCATGTACAATGATTAGGAGCAAAAAGAATGTATAATTTTCGCATTAGAGTAGGCTTGATTACATTACTTGTCCTTTATATGAGCTAGTTATTATACATGACTGGGTTATCTTCTAAGGTTGCATTGATACAAGGTATTAATGACTAAAGATTCATCTATGAAATACCTATTATCATTATCATTTAACATTTTGTAAACATTTCAAATATACCATGTAGTTAGTCCTGGTGGAACTCATCTGATCATGCCTTTGAATATACTCTTATTATGACTAAATCATTACTTCTAAATTATCCTCACAATAGAGCGAGTAGTGTGCTCTTCCTCTTTTCCAAAATAGGATTTTTGTACTACTATATAGAAGAGTTAAGTGTGGGAATAACTTTCGAAGTATATTATATTTGTTGTACATAATCTGTATTCTGAAGGAAGTAGCGGTAATGTAGAAATCTGTTGGTTCTGTGTGTTGTTTGATGTATGCTTATTTTTTCTGTATTTACTCATTTTCGATTAAATGGAGAGTGAGTTTCTGCATATTTTCAGTCAAGTATCTGTTTGAATTGTTTAAATGCTGTGATTTCCATGAAAGCTGCATATTACCTGTTGAGATGAAGATGCTTTAGTTGAGTTTTTAAGTTGATGGAGGTCTAGTTAGGGTTTGTTTTGAGATGTACGAAATGTGTAATGTGGCAGGGTAGTCAAAATTTAGATTGGATAGGGAAGGCTGACGTCCAACCCTCTACAACCTACTTTTGAAATTAGGTCATCATGCAGCAGTTGTGAGACTAATAGAGTCCCATAATCATGACTCCACTTGGATAAGAGATTAACTATGTAACGCCCCAAAACATACCCTAAAATTATTATTGAATTATTATTCAATTAATCAAAATTGTTTGGATTAAATTAAATTATTGTTGGGCTTTCACAATATGAACAAATCTCGTGGAGATACATCCAATATGTTAACTATTTGTGTGATCTTGATTGGGAACCAAAGTACAGACCCAAATTAAAAATAAATAAAGAATTTGTTTATGATGTGCACTTTGAAATGAATCAAAATGGATCTCTAAACTGTCTGTGCTTCTTTAATTAATGAAGTAGCAGTTAGTTAAGCAATGCAACTTTCGACGTTGAGACGGGGGTCTCTTTGGAAACAGCCTCTCTACTTTCGAGTAGGGGCAAGGTCTGCGCACACACACCCTCCCCAGACCCTACTTTTGTGGGATTTAACTGGGTTGTTGTTGTTGTTGTAAATAATGGGAATAAATAATATGAATTAAAATTGAGAACTTTTTTGAATAAAGGTACATTAAATCAGTTTTGACTCATTCAAAGTCAAACACCCAAAAATATGTTGTCAGAAAAGTATTGCAAATAAATATAAAAATTATATCGTGTTATAAAGTTTGACTGTCTGATCGCAACGGTACAAACGAATTTCAATTTAGATAAAGTTGGACCAAAAAGTGTACCCCTACTGGAAACAAATTAGTCCGAGTCGGGGAGTGGCGTGTAAATCCCCATAATCGCCGTTCAGCCCACTACCGCTGATTCTACTGATTCTCAGCACGTCACCCTTGGCTTCATCCTCCACCATCTCCCTATATAAGTTGCTCAACACTTTTTTACATCTCACCACCAAACTCAGTAAATAGATCCTGAGAGTATGGGGAACATTTTTCTATAATTAGTTTCCGAAGCAATCCATAATCATCACCGGAGGTTTCATCAAAAAATTTCCAAAACCTCCATTTAAGTTCGAGGTAAGCCCATAGATATATCTAGTAATTAGAATGTTCTTATAGATCATTTCTACGTTCATAAACAGTCATTTGGGGTAGTTTTGTGTTTGATATATTCGAAGAACCAAGAATCATAAACCTTGAATTTGTTGTTAAAACTTCAAATTAAAGATGCCAAAATGATCTATGAACCCGGGAAAATATTTCTATATAGTTTAATTGAAGTTTGGTGACTAAAAGTGACATTTTCGAAAATTGGCCCGAGGTTGAAGATGACACTGTTCGAAATTACACGTAGAATGGTAGCCAGCTACCGTCCGGACGGTACCTTTGTACCACCGGCACAGTAGGCCGTACCGTCGGAACAGTAGGCTAGCTACCGTATCCGCCGTGGAAAAATATCCTCCTCTGGCAGTATCTGATTCCAAACGGTACCCTGTACCGTTTGGGCGATATCGAGGTACTGTGCATCGATACCAAGGTACTATGGAGGACACTGTCTAACCCGAGATGTTAAAGTAACGTCCCAACGCTAGAGGGGGCGTGAATAGCGTTTGAATGAAAAAGTCGGAGGAATAAAAAATTAAGAACGTGAAATGTAAAGAGCGTAGAAAGCGTAAAGGGAGCACACCAAGATTTATCATGGCTCACCACAACGTGTGGCTAGTCCAGTCTCCCGAGAGACTCTCTCGAGCTACACTACCGTTAAGCTTACGGGTACTTAACAAACCGTTACAACCTGAGAACTCGAGTCTCACGAGCCTCAGAAACACTTGCTTGGATATACCGCACTCCAAGACTTCAACCCGAAAGAAAATACCTTTCCTTTGTACAACCAAGGGAAACAAGCTTCCCTTAACGTGTATCAAATACTAAAAATACTCAAAAACAAATACTCTCTTTTAGAGTGGATATTGAGTAACTAAGAACGCTCAAGAACACACCACGAACTTCACGAAAATGGCTCTAAAAAAGCTATGGAAAATATGTGAATGTAATGCAATGAATAATAAGAGTTGTGAAGTATAGTGATATGAAAAGAAGACCCAAACACCCCATTTTATAGTAGAAAAATAGGCTCCGACGGGTAGGAGTTGATTAGGGGTGATTCGCACAATTTGTGGGATTTGATTAAAATTGGATCTGCTGAAAATTAGCCTGACAGCGTTGTCCATCACTTGGACATCGCTGTTGTAGGTTTAGATTTTGAAATCAAAGCTTCAACGGTCAAGCCAACATCGATGTCCAGAAGGTGGACATTGCTGTTCTAGGCATTGACTCCTAAACTTGGAAAGTTTTAGCCTTTAATTTCTTCCAACGGTCAGGTGCCTACATCGATGTTCATAACATGAACATTGCTGTTCAGGCTTAACCTTCCAAGGAAGAAATTGGCGTGACATCGCTGTTGCTGGGTCAACAGCGATGTTCAAAAAGTTTCTGCCAAAACGTTTTCTTTTGGCTTGAGTTGAACATCGATGTAGAGATGTCTACATCGTTGTTCTAAAACCTTCTGGAATTTCAGGCTTGGCTTAACATCGATGTGCAATGTCCAACATCGCTGTTGGAGGACTTAGGGTCAGGGGTCTCAGATGGCGTTTTTACTACTCTATGTAGATGATATCATTCTCACAGCCTCCTCAAAAGGTCTTCTACACACGATCATACAGCGCTTGAAAGGCGAGTTTGCCATGACCGACATGGGGGATCTCCATTTCTTTCTCGGGATCAATGTTCAGCGTACCACTCATGGCTTGTTTCTCACGCAGACGCAGTTCTTGTATGACATCTTAGACCGTGCGGGCATGCTTTCTTGCAAACCGGTGTCCACCCCGGTTGATACCCGGGGAAGCTGTCGGCCTCAGGAGGATCACTCGCGGCGGACCCCTCTCTGTATCGGTCCATCGTGGGGGCACTTTAGTACCTGACCTTTACTCATCCTGATATTACTTATGCAGTCCAGCAGCTTTGTCTCTTTCTCCATGCCCCACGCACACCTCACGTCACAGCCATGAAGCGGGTCCTATGGTATCTTCACGGCACACCTTCACACGACATCTCCATCTCTCCGTCAGAAACAGGCCACATGCGAGCCTACTCCGATGCTGACTGGGCCGGATGCCCTGACACTCGCAGATCCACATCTGGGTATTGTATTTTTCTTGGCGACAATCTCATTTCTTGGTCCTCCAAGCGCTAACTCACTACCTCCAGATCCAGCATCGAGGTAGAATACAGAGCAGTAGCAAATGCCGTTGTTGAAGTCAGTTGGATACGGAATCTTCTCCTCGAGCTCCAGCAGCCCCTCAGCCGATCCACACTTGTTTTTTGTGATAATATCAACGCTGTCTACCTCTCTGCAAATCCTGTTAAGCATCAGTGCACGAAGCATATCGAGGTTGATATTCATTTCGTTCGAGACAGGGTGGCTCTCAGACAGGTACAGGTACTTCATGTCCCTTCGTCACTACAGTATGCATATATCTTTACGAAGGGTCTCCCAACCATCATCTTCTCAGAGTTTCGGGATTGCTTGGGAATTCGGCCTTCCTCACTAGTGCCGTTGGGAGGATGTTAAATATATTCTGTTTATATTTAATATTATTTGTATATAGTAGTTACCATTCTTGTATCGGTAACAATAACTCCGTTTCCTAACATAACTAGAAAACTTCTCCTATATAAACACTTGTATCCTGACATTATTGTTATTGGAAAATAATTATTCTTCACATGTGCTATGACAATGGATGTAATCGATAAAAGAGATTACATACCTAAAACTCAAAGAAGAGTACATGTAGATAGTACATAAATGATTGGCCAAAATGGTAAGACCCTGAAGGTTGAATCTAAGTCACTCGATAAATAAAATACTTTCGAACCTGTAGTTCAAACATCCATATACGTCAAACCAATAGTTATAAATGGGTGTCTGCAATAAGCAGAAATAAAATGAATGAGATTGTGCGATATAATATAAGGCATGACTTTTAATGCAAGGGGTTTTCCAAATTCCAAGAGTTGATTATGAGGAAATGTATTCTTCAGGAGTGGATGCGCTAATCTTTTAGAATTTTAATTGGCTTCACAATCTCAAAAGGATTTCAAATAAATGATATGGATGTCGTCACAACATACTTATAAGGGACACTTGAAACTGACATCTGTGATAATAATCCCTGAAGGGTTCAAAATGCCAAAATCAATAAAATTAATACATCGAGATATGTGTGAAGAGATCCTTGTATGGTCTCAAGTAATTTGGTCATATGTGGTACAATTGACCTAGTGAATATCTCGAAAAAGAAAGATACAAATCTAAATCAACTTATATGTTGTCATTAAAAGATCACTCTCAATATTCGTTATTATAGCAGTTTACGTCGACGTATAAATATCATTAGATCTCCTAAAGAGAAAAAAATGAAATGAGAATTAATATAAAATAAGGGTAAATTTGTATATTTTTACAAGTTTTTTTGACCGAGGATTATTTACTAAATGAACTCCTATATAAAGAAAAAAAGAGTAAAAGTTAGGCACTCCTATCTAAGGAAAAATAATACGGAGTACTGTCTTTGTCCCTATGTAATTGGAGTATATTTTATGCAAAAACAAAATAAATTTCCACGTTTTTCAATTAATTTTATTTAAAGATTGGTTTACAAATAAAAATTAAAAGTTAAATATTTAAAAAGTATATCAAAATTTCTACAAAACAAGAGATGGGAAAAATGTTTTATTTCATCAAATAGAGAATGAGAACACCCAAATAAACAAAATCTCCCGTTATTTTTGAATTAGTGAAGTGTATAGATCATTTAGGAAAGGAGCAAGTAATTATTTGGAACAATTTTTCTTAAGGATTAAGCTATTTGTGTACCCCAATTTATACACCACAAGTGTGCACCTTCATTTTGTGCCAGTGTGATGCTAGAGTGATGGTTCAAACAGACACAAAATGTTATTTTTGTGTAACTTTAGAGTACACTTTTTTGTGTAATTGTAGAATGATTATTTTTATAAACTCAAATCAAATTCAAGAGTTGTGGTTGCGGACATTACACAAACTACAAAATGAGGCCAGACAGGGCCACATGCTAAGCACACAACCAGTCAAAAGGACGAAATGGCACCCACAGATCCTTTCCTACCCATGTGACATTCCCACCCTTCTTCCCATTCTACCCTTAGATTCCCATCATCATCTGAATTAATTTACATAACTGAACACGCATTTGGGTTCTCGTCACTGAACATTTGTGGGTAACCCCCATAGCCATGGCCATGGCTCTCTTGATGTGCAGCAAACCCTTGTTGGGGAATAAGTGGATGATTGACTTGGTAATAGTGGTAGGCCTCATATTTTCTCAACCCCAACTTTGGGTCTTCTTTACCCTCCTCCTCTAGCTTGGCTCCAGTACAGGCGGCGCCACCACCGGCGTCACTCTCCTTCTTCTCTCCCTTGTCATCGGCGGCTTTGGATTCCTCCTCCGCCGCCGCCGCCTTCTTCTCTTCCGTCTTCGGCTCTGCCTTCACCACCACCACCCGTTTCCCGGTCTTCTTCGCAACGTAGTCCGCTAAGGTCTGTGGATCGAACACGCCGTTCACAGTCACCTGCGAGGTCTTGAAGTCCGGTTCTACACTCTCCACGCCTGGGATGGAGTGAATTTACAGTAATTATTAATTAATGGAAAAATTCCCATGGAGTCTAAATCAGATAAAGATTCCTATAACTTAGGCTTTGAATCCCCTAGATCTCGACAGAGTAGTTAAGAAAGAATATCTTATTCTAGTCAAAGTTCAGATAGTGAAAGGTTGAGAATTTAGAATCATAAAAAAAGACTTTTTCCATCTTAGAGAGTATTATAGAAGTAGTAGTGCATTAAAATAAAACAAGGAATGGAATCATCACTCTTTCTTGTCTAGGAGAACTAAAAAAGAGTCAATTCCATAGTCTTTTTATGAGTGTATTTCCACAAATGATCTTTTTTTTTTTTGATATTTTGCCATGTTGATGTTAATTTCAAGACTAAAGGTATAATTTGACAGGTTTTCTGATATTGGTTAGACGAATAACACAAAAATAATGACTATGATTGTGGGCTAGGATTTTGTCTGTAGACTATGTTGTAGTGGAAAACGATTATAATTCACAAATGACACATTAAGAGCGGCTTTTGGATTGTGTATGACAAGAAAGATATATTATCGTTGTGAAATTACATTTTTAACCATCAAATTAACACCAACGTGATAAAAGATGAAAAAAGAACTATTTGTCGAAAGGTACGCATAAAAAGACCACCCAAGTAATATTTGAAAATAGAAGACTAAAAGTTGACTAATTATGGAATTACTCATTACAAAAAGTAGGAACAAAATGTGTATAAAAAGAAGCACCTTTCATTCTCAAAATCTTCCTTTTGATTGCTTCAGCACAAGCCTCACAATGCATGTGAGCTTTCAGAACTACTGCAAACACCTGAACACACAACCAAAACCGTTTCCTTTTAACCCCAAACCAATTTGTTAATGAGTATTAGGCCTATAAAGAGCTCTATGAACAATAGAATCAAAAGGGAAGGAAAAACATAGTAGTTATTAATCTGATGAACCACAACCTCTGGTTTTTTCTCCTCCTGCTCCGGCGGCTTCAGGGGTTCCTCCGCCGCCGCTGCCGCCGGTTTGGGGAGGGAAGATATGAGCTCCACTTGGCGGTGGCTCTTCCTCTGCAGCCTTTCTAGCACCTTCAGTGGATCTGCCTTTTCCCCTTTCACCACAATCTTATGGGTCTTCCAATCCGTCACCACATCTTCAACCCCTATACCGAGAAAACACAAAAACAAAGTTTACAATTAAAATCACCCTAGCTCTGTCTGGCTATAATAAATAAATCCCAAATTAATTTAAACAGTATTTGTCGATTTAGAATTAACCTTCCAAATCTTTAAGACAGCGGCGGACTTTCCGAGCGCAGCCTTCGCAATGCATGAAGACTCTCAACACAATCTCTTGAGGCGGCGGCGCTTTGGATTCTTCCGCCGCCTTCTTCTCATCTCCACCGGCGGCGCTGGGCGGTTGCTCTGTCTTTTCGGAGGGTTGTTTCACTTCATCCGCTGGTTTCTTCTCCTGTACAATTCAAAGCAAAAGAAATCAGCTTAGCAATAGAGATAGAAATGGAGAAGAAAAGAGATTAAATTAATTACACTGTCCTTTTACCTCTCCCATTGGAATCTGCAGAAAAGCTAGAGTTGGGATAAGCTCAGGCTACCTATCTCTGAACAGTATATCGCCGTTTCTCTCTCCTCACACTTTCTCTATCTAGTCTAGAGTATGGGGCTATAAAATGACTCCACTAGATTGGGGGAATCCATTTTGTTATCGTTGGCCGATATGGACTCAAATTTTCAAGATCCCTTGTAAGGGGACACCAACACCATTCTATACTACTTCAAGAGTAGCCTTGTTTAGAAATAGGGATGGCAACGGGTCGGGTTTGGGTCGGATAGTACTATACCCGAACCCGACCCGACTTTTAAAACCAAAACCTGAACCCGACCCGAAACCCGACCTTTTAAGCCAAAAACCTGACTCGACCCGAACCCGACATTTCAACCCGAAACCCGAACCCGACCCGAACCCGACTTTTAACCAATAATCAATTCGACGTACCCCAATAATTTTGAAAAGATTAAATCTAATTTTTTTGTGTCTCTTTTTTATGTCTCATTTTTTATTAAGGGATTATAAAAATGATTTAAAAAGACATACTTGATATAGTAGATTAGTAGCACTTTGTCAAGAGATTATACGGAGTGCTCATTATATCCATAGATAGACTTTTATGTAATAAAATATTCGGGTTTTAGTCGGGTCGGGTGCGGGTTCGGGTCGGGTGAAATTATAAATCCACACCCGACCCGACCCGATGTCGGGTTCGGGTAAAAAATTTCGGGTCGGGTTCGGATTATTTTATTCTCGGTTCGGGTTCGGATATTTTAGTAGTCGGTCGGGTCGGTTAAGCTCGGGTTCGGGTTGAATTACCATCCCTATTTAGAAATAAGTTTATTTTATTAGCGTTAATGTTTTACGTCAAATTTTCGTGGTCTAAATTAATTCTACAAACACTTAAAACTATTGTAGAATTTTGAAATCGAATGACTTGTGCCTTCTGAATGATGTCCAATCCAGAGCATATTTGTATCGATTTAAGATCATACCCTCTCGTGAGCGAGCACATTTAATGCCCAAAAATAAGAAACAGAACCAAGGTACTCTAACTGGAAACAATCATGGAGATGCCTTTTAAAGGAGGTACACCATGCTCTACTATTGCCTGCGACGTGGATATCATCAACGTACACAAGAACAACTCTTGACCCCAACGACACACAAATAAGGTGTGGTTAGTGTGGGCCTGGCAAAACCCGTACATGCGCAGAGCCTCACGAAGTTTGCCAAACTAATTATTCAGTGACTGTCGCAAACCATAAGGAGATTTACAAAGACAACTACTTTCCTGTGATAGGATGTTTACCCAAGTGGAAACTTCATATAAACTTCCTCAGCTAGATCACCATGAAGAAAAGCATTATTTACACACAATTGATGAACCTCACAGTCTCGAGAAACAACAACCGATAAAAGAACACAAGCTGTGACCATTTTGGCCAACAGAGCAAATTTATCAGTGTTATCAACACTAAACTCTTGATGATTACTTAACACAACTAACCATGCTTTGTCACGTTCTTTGGTACCATCAGAATGAAACTTCATTTTGTAAACCCACTGGCAATCTAAAGCATGACAATGTGGAGGTAAATAAGTGATCTCCCACGTGTGATTCTTCTCCAAAGCAAGGAATTCTTGAGCCATTGCCTCTTTCCAGGAAGAAAATTTGATTGCCTCTTGAAAAGTTTTGGGTACACTTGTTAAATTGACTGCAACTTGGAACGCCTTGTACCTTTCATGTAATATATCACAATGAACAAAGTAAGTGAGAGGGAATCTGATATGGAGGACACCCATGCAGCCCAAGATCCCCATGCAGCCCATGCTCGACCAGTAGCCTTGGGCCGTCCGCGTATGAAGGTTGGGCCACCCTAACATTACCAAGATTATATTCAAACGTCTCTTTTTAATAATTATTGTAATTTAGGTTTTCGTAGGTGAGCGAATTATAAGCTCCTTAGATAGCTTTTTTTTCAGTTCTTTACCTTAATGCCTTTTTTGAATCGATGGGTTAGATAATATAGTAATTAGGGTTTTGGGGATGTGTTATTATAAATATGGGACGATAAACCCTTTCCACTCAAGCAATAATAATAAACGTACTCCTCCCTAACTCTCTTCTCTCGTTCTTTCTCTAACCCTAAAGAGGCGTTTCTTCCCTATTTCCCTAGCCACACGCACGGCCGAACAAGAGGACTGGCGCTGGTGAGAGGGTTTCCCGAACGAAACCCTTATCAACTAGTGCTTTCATCTTGAACTCCATGGCAAGCTCCGAATCAGGTCATGCAGAAATTACCCTAGAGGATATCATGCATACTATTGGCGAACTTGGAAAGGATTTGCATGCAACAAAAGTCCGCGTGGCCGAGTTGGCGATGGCACGACAAACTGTGATGGCCGAGGTGCAACGTCCATTGTATCAAGCTCATCTCGGGTGGGGGCCTCCTCCGTCTTGGACTACCCCCCATGATGGACCCGGCTCCCAGGATGCATGTGGATGCCCCACGGTTCTCGGGCGATGATCCGATAGGGTGGATTTTTTGCGTCTAGAAATATTTTGATTACTTTCTTACTCTCGAACCCGAACAGTGGCACTTGGTGGCTATGTTGATAGACCACCTAGCTTCGAAATGGTTTCATTTTATCAAGCCAACAAACTAGCATCCACATGGCCGGAATTTTTGGAGGCAGTTCAAAAGCGGTTCGACCCGACGTATTATGAGAATTACATGGGTTTATTGTCTAAACTCACACAAACTACAACTGTCCTCGCCTATCAGACGGATTTGAGACGCTCCTCAACAAAGTCTTGGGGGTGCTGGAGTCCACCTTGGTGGCCATGTATATCGTAGGTCTAAAGCAGCCCCTACAGCGGGAGGTTAATCTTCGCAATCCGACCACTCTTCCCATCGCCTTTAATTTAGCACGAGAACTTGCGGTATGTCACTTTGACGCCGTTGGAACTTTGAACAGAGAGGGTCGCTGCCCCTGGCAGTCTCGGCTACCCACTCCCAACCCCGTGGGTCTTTTACCCACACCTCTTCCCAATGGAAAGGGGCCCCCAACTTCCTCACCGGGTCGTAGCACGGACCCAACTTTAAAGCTACCCATCATTCGTTTGACCAACGCGGAAAAGAACGAACGCAACTAGAAGGGGTTGTGTTGGTATTGTGATGAAAAGTGGATGCCCGAACACAATTTCAAGCATAGATTTCTCCTTTTAATGGGCCCCAATGACGACCATGACCATCCACTAGACGACGGCAGTCCGCATGATGAGGAGGACACGATTACAGGCCAGTTTTCATTCGTTGGCTTGAAATTCGAACCGCAATGCCCTTAAAATGGTCGGTTCCGTAAACGGCTCCGCGGTACATGTGCTTTTGGACAGTGGGAGTACTCATAATTTTATACACCCAAGCGTGGCGGAACGGTTACAGCTTCTTCTCCATCCCGTAACCTCGTATTCCTACTGGTTCCCCCAAACACCACTCTTATTGCAGGGTCACTAGTTTCCCGTGGATCTTTACTTATTGCACATATATGGACCCGATGTTGTTCTCGGTATCTAATGGTTGCAAATGCTCGGCCAAGTCTCCCATGATTATGGCCAGATGACGATGTCTTTTTGTTGGAACGATATTCCGGTCACTCTCCGCGGCGAAAATCCATAGCCACATTCTGTTACTTATAGCCAGTTGAGCACGATGATGGCTGCCCCCGCTCCAGGGGACCTATATGAATTGCTCTCAGCGCCGGCTCCTTCTCCACCCACCACAACCAACATCAACATACGTGCCGACATCCCGGATGCTCTCTGCGGTTTTTGGACTCCCAACAGGCCTTTCACCACCCCGCAATTGGGACCATCAAATTCACTTGGGTGAGGGTACCAAACCTATCAACGTCTGGCCTTATCGTTACCCTTACTTTCAGGAAACAGAGTTGGAACGCCAGGTCAAAGAAATGCTACAGCAAGGTATCATTCGTCCTACCCACCGTCCCTTTTCTTCCCCAGTTTTATTGGTTCGCAAGAAAGATGGGACTTATCGTTTTTGTGTTGATTACCGGGTGCTCAATGCAGCCACAATTCCGGATCATTTTCCTATTCCGACGTGCGACGAGCTCTTTAATGAGTTAGGCCAGGATCGAGTATTCACCAAATTGGACCTCCGGTCGGGATATCATATAATCCATATGCACACTGCCGACATCTTCAAAACTGCTTTCGGAACGCATGACGGGCAATATGAGTTCTTGGTTATGCCCTTTGCCTTGTCAAATGCCCCCTCCACATTTAAGGCTGCCATGAAAAGTTTATTCCGGGCACACTTGTGAAAATTGATCATTGTGTTCTTCGATGATATATTGGTGTATAGCCCATCTTTGGAGTCCTAAGTCAGCCATCTTCGTCTCACCTTAGAGATTCTACAGTCCAATTTCTTTTTACGTGAAGCTGAGCAAGTGCGACTCCGAGAAGTCCACCATCACTTATTTGGGCCACGTATTGACATCGGGTGAGTTACGTGCTGACCCCGAGAAAATTATTGCTATGCTTTCTTGGCAAAAAACGAGCACTCTAAAGCAACTCCAGGGCTTCTTGGGATTGATCGGGTACTATCGGCGCTTCATTGCGGGGTATGCGGTGATCGCGGCACCCGTGACGAACATGTTAAAGAAGGATAATTTCCACTGGGACTCGATGACAGAGGAGAGTTTTTCATGTTTCAAACGTGCGATGACATGCGTGCCCGTCCTTCGTCTACCGGACTTCAATAAAACTTTCTATGTGGAAGCCGACACTTCGGACTATGGAATAGGTGTGGTGTTCCTATAACAAGATCACCCTCTTGCTTTTTTAGAAAGAAACTCAATCCTCGAAAATGTTCCGCCTCCACCTATCACAAAGAGCTCTATGCGATAGTGGCAGCAGTGAAAAAGTGGCGGCCGTACCTCCTCGGCTGAGAGTTTGTTATCTGAAGTGATCATCGCAGCTTGGAAGAGCTCATTTTCTAGGTTATACAAACCCTAGATCATCAATTTTAAACCCGTAAGTTGATGGGCTTCAAGTTTCGGATAGAGTCTAAAACCAGGGTGACCAATCAGGTGGCGAACGCCCTATCTCGACGGGAAGAACAGGATCCATAAGGCACGTTCTTGTTAGACAATCTCTATACCGAAAACAATTCCCTAGCCGACCTCAGGGCACTACATGCGGATGTGGCAGTGGGTTCGGCTCCTCCACACGTCTCTACATCAGTAAGGAATCACCATTGCGGGAAAAGATCTTGTATAAGTTCCATAACACCCCCGCGGCCGGCCATCAGGGAGTGGACCGAACGTTCCATCGCATTACCGTTGTTTTCAATTGGCCGACATTACGGTGGGATGTTCGCACCTTTGTGGCCTTGTGTGAAGTTTTTTAGGTCACTTAATATTCTACACAGAAGCCGGCGGGCCTCCTTCAGCCGCTGCCGATTCCAAACCGTGTATGGGATTCGGCATCAATGGACTTTATCACGGGATTACCCTCTTTGCCCATCAACGGCGATCATGGTGGTGGTCGATCAGCTGAGCAAATATGCCCATTTTGGAGCTCTGCTGGCGGGGTTTGATGTCTACCGGGTGGCACAGCTCTTCATTGATATCATGGTCAAACATCATGGGTTTCCCTAGTCAACTATCTCAGATCGGGATTCGATTTTTAAGAGTGCATTTTGGAAAGAATCGATGCGATTAAGTGGTACAACATTACATTTTTCGGCGACATATCACCCCCAAACGAACGGCCAGACCGAGGTCCTTAACAGCGGACTCGAGCAATATCTCTGGGCCTTTACTCACGAACGGCCTTCCAAGTGGGTAGTGTTTCTTCCGTGGGAAGAATTGGCACTCAATAGTAGCTTTCACGAGGGTCTAGGCACCTCTCCCTTTCATGCCTTATACGGTCGTGAACCACCAGTTTTATTCCCTACGTTGTCCGTCCATGCCAGATCATGGGAGGTCGAAGAAGTATTGAAGGAGGGGGCTGATTTGTTAAACGACTTGAAGCTTAACTTGCACAAGATGCAACAGTGCATGCGTGACCATGTTAATCAACATCGCCGGGACGTTTCCTTTGCCGTCAGAGATTTAGTTTTATTGAAGTTACAACCTTATCGGAAACACTCTGTGGCACGTCCTCTCTCTACTAAGCTTAGTCATCGCTACTATTGGGCATTTCCGGTGTTGGAATGGGTGGGCGTAGGGGCCTATCGTCTACATTTGCTGGAAGGGTGTCGAATCCACAAGGTATTTCACGTCACGTTGCTGCGTCCGTTCATCCAACGTGAGTCCACCATGCCCATTCCCTTGTAGCCAGACTGTTTTTTTCATGGGACGACTGATTTCGGTTCCTCTTGCTGCTCTTGATAGCCTGACGGTGATGGTGAACGGAAAGCCGCAGGAGCAGTGGCTCATTTGCTGGGATGATGCCCCCTATGGATCGTACACTTGGGAATCAGTAGACGAGATTGAACGCCGTTTTCCAGATATCGGCCTTGCGGACAAGACCATTGTTAACCCCGTGGGAGTTGATACGGAGGACACCCATGTAGCCCAAGATCCCCATGCAGCCCATGCTCGACCTGTAGCCTTGGGTCGTCCACGTAGGAAGGTCGGGCCACCCCGACGTTACCAAGATTATATTTAAACGTCTCTTTTTAATAATTATTGTAATTTAGAATTTTGTAGGTGAGCGAATTATAAGCTCCTTCGAGGATTTCTTTTCAGTTCTTTACCTCGATGCCTTTTTTGAACCGACATGTTAGATAATATAGTAATTAGGGTTTTGGGGATGTGTTATTATAAATATGGGAAGGTAAACTCTTTCCACTCAAACCCCAACTCTCTTCTCTCGTTCTCTCTCAAACCCTAAAAAAGGTTTCTTCTCTATTTCTATAGCCATACGCACCGCTGAACAAGAGGACCGGCGGTGGTGAGAGGGTTTCCTGAACAAAACCCTTATTAGAATCGTGTACCTGAAGAAGAAGATTTGGTGGAAGGTGGTGGTGCGAGAGTAATAATCTATGCAAAATGAAGAATGTAATCCTAGAGATGAACTAGAGGAAGATAGTCTCAAAGAAGAATTTTAGGACAGAGAGGGACGGTCGAGACTATTGGAACTGGAGATGCTGGAGATGCTAGAACTATTAATGAATAATTATTTGATTAATAAAAATTTTTTTGATTAAAAAATAAATTATTGTTGCGCTTCAGGCTGAAATGAAATATGTTTTGATATCCAATATCACAATTTGGATAAATCTCATAGAGATAAATCCAATATGTTGACTTTATGTGTGATTTTAATTGGGAACCAGAGTACATACCCAAATTAAGAATAAATGAATAATATGTTTATGACGTGAACTTTGAAATGATAAATTATGAGAATAAATAATATAAATTTGATGGGAAACCTTTTTGAATAAAGGTCAATTAAATTAATTTTGACTATGTCAAATTCAAACACCAAAAATATGATGACAGAAAAAGTATTACAAATAAATATAAAAATTATATCGTGAGATAGAGTTTAACTTTCCGATCCCAACGGTGCAAATGGATTTTAATTCGGAGAAAGTTGGACCAAAAATTGTACCTTGACTAGAACCAAAATGGGTCCCAATCAGGGGCTTGCGTTTTAAATTCGTAGGAATCGCTGCTCCTTCCACTACGCCGAATGCACAGGATAAATGATGCTGGAAAAAATATCTCCTTCCTCTTCTTCTTTCTATATAAGAAACCCATTCTCTCTCATTTCTTCACGAATCCTTCTAAAGTTAGTATCATTGTGTTCCTTGTTGAGTGGTGATTTCTTTGGTGCTGTCAATTTGGTGAGAAGTCGCCGGAGCTAGCCACAAACCTTGCCGGAAGTTTCGCCGGAAAATTTCCAAAACCTTCATTAAGCTTCGAGGTAAGCCTGTAGATATATCTAGTGACTAGAGTTTTTGTTTAGATCGTTTCTACATTCATAAACGGTCATTTGGTGGAGTTTTATGTTTGACGTGCTTGAGGAACTAAGAATCATAAATCTTGAATTTGATGTTAAAAGTATGGATTAATGATACCAAAATAATCTATGAACCTTGAAGAATATTTCTATATAGTTTAATTGAAGTTTGGTAACTAAAAATGTTATTTTGGAAATTGGAATCGAAAGGAAGAATAAGGTAAAGATGATTTCATGGAATAAAAATGATGTTTTGAGAGCTAATAAAAGGACCTTACGTGATGCATGACGGTAAGCTAGGGTGTTAACACTCGACGCTAGGCCACTATTTGTTAACAAACATTACGATGACTCTTATTGAATAATAATTATGATCAAAACTTGATGAATATTCTGAGTGGATGATTATTACAATGAATAAACCATAATGAAACGCCACTGATTAAATATTGATTATGACGATTAAATGGATGACCGTGTAAACATGATGATTACGATCTTATTTAGATGAAATGATAAAATATGGTATTGAATGAATAAACTTTAAGAATGAAATTGTGAGTAGACATGTTCGTTTGATTATCCTCATTTAAATGATGATTATGAATTATGAACCATGATTCAAAATGAATAAATTGATGAGCAAGAAAATGACGTGTATTGTTAAGTCTATCTAGAAGACCTCTAGGATGGACCTTAGATTAGAATGGACTCATGACAATATGTATATTCGATGATTTGAATACATGTGTAAAAGGGATTCGTAGACCAAACTAGAGGATCACTCGTTTGGGAATACCCCGATCCTACGTGAATTAGTCGCTATTCTGTTGTTGCCTTTAACTGACTACAGTTAAGAGTCTAAAAATAGTGTCTAGTTAAGAGGTGCCTTAAACTAATAATAGTTTAAGTGTTTGATTATTAATTGTCTTTTTAAGAGCCTGGTTAAACTAGCCATAGTTTAAGAGTCTGACTATGGAAATGTGCATTTGGCCTTAGACTAAGAATATGTAAGAGCATTATTATGATTTGGCCTTAGACTAAGAATAGCTAAGAGTGTTGTTATTATCATTGGCCTTAAATTAATAATAATTTAAAAGCACTGCAAAATAATGAATATCTAAATTGAATAACATGTATGGATAAATAAAAGTGTTTGAAAAGTTTGGATAAATAACAAGATAGTTGGGATAGATGTGATGATTTTGAATTGAAGAACATAAATAAATTATGTTTGTGATTGTGATTTGTTAAGTTTTCGAAACATTGAAAACTCCATACTGTTATGAAAAATATTATTGTGATAAATAAAAGTGTTTGAAAAGTTTTAAATTTTTACAATTATCAAGTTAATACTTTAGTCCGAAAGGGGTTGATGACCTGGACGGATTAGGGTGTTACATGGAGTATCTGCCAGCAGACTTGAAGGCTTGACGTGCTCCAACGGTAGATTTGACGAGGTGGGTGGACCGAGGTCAAGGACGATGGGATTGTGTGGTGGGACGGGGTTGGAAATGGAATGGGGACATCGTCAGGTGAAGGGTGACATAATGGCGGAGGAACAGGTGGTGGTTTGGAAACAACAAATGGAAACTCAGACTCCAAAAAAGAAATATCACGGGTACGAAAGAAACGATGATTTTCAAGATCATAAAACCTCTACCCCTTTGTACCAAACAGATAACTCACGAACATACCTTTGATGCTAACATACCTTTGATGCTGCGGGGTGCGAATTTATATTGAGGTTTAGGAAGACGACGAACATTAAACAAGAAATCAAATATAAGAAGATGACTCAAATCTTGGGGTTTAAAAGATAAGATCTCAAGAGAAGACTTACCTCCTAATAATTTTGAGGGGGTACGATTTATGAGATAAACGAATGTTTTGACACTTTCACCCCCGAACTCAATAGGTAGGGATGTTTGAGACATTAAAGAACGGGCGACATTTAGAATATGACGATGTTTTTTGTTCAACCCGTTTGTTTTGATGTTGGATACCTACACGGGAATTAGGAAAGCATGCACCCATCTCATTGTAAAATTCGCGTAGAGAAGTATTTAAAAACTCAGTACCATTGTTAGTACAAACAATTTTGATGATTTTTTTATACTGAGTTTGAATCGTGGAAAAGAATGTTTTTAGACAAGAAATGACCTCACTCTTTTCTTTTATGAGAAAAACCCAAATAGGTTTAGAGTGATCATAATCAATTGCAAAAAAGTAATGTATTCCAAATGACAAACCAGTCGAATAAAGCCCCATAAATCACAATGCATTTAATCAAATATAATTCTAGCTTTATTTGTGCCAGAGGAAAAAGACGCACGAGTTTGTTTCGACATGAAAAAAATCTCACAAGTATGTAGCTTCTTAACATAGGAACTACTATTATTCATATTAAAAAGAAAGTAATAGCTTGGGATGGGTGACCGAAATGCTAGGGGAGGAGAACATCAGGATCACAGGAACACACATGAACTTGAGAAACTTGCAGAGATGAGAGATGTATACTCCATTATGCAGCTCACCCTTACCAATCTACGTCTTCAACGTAGGGTCCTGTATTACACAACCAAGTGTTGAATATAAGTGAGCCCTAGAGGCCAACTTATGATTCCATGTCTTAATTATATCAGGAATAATAAGCCCTAAAGATTGTTTAATTCGTCTCATGTGATTTAAATATATCTTTAGTCCATAGAAAGAGTTCTAGCAGCATAAATAACAACTTTGACGTTTTTGGTTGTGAGGCTGTTGCAAAGATAGAGACTACACATAAAATATCCTTAGCTTAGTCAAATATTATGATAATACAATGTCATAATATGATAAGATTAATACGTATGAGACAGTTTTGTCTCACAGGCTATAGATAAAGTGTTATCTGAATCTATACGTAGGCAAGCATATTGGATATGTAGCTAGATTGACCCGCAATGAGAATAATATGTGGGTNTCCATAGAAAGAGTTCTAGCAGCATAAATAACAACTTTGACGTTTTTGGTTGTGAGGCTGTTGCAAAGATAGAGACTACACATAAAATATCCTTAGCTTAGTCAAATATTATGATAATACAATGTCATAATATGATAAGATTAATACGTATGAGACAGTTTTGTCTCACAGGCTATAGATAAAGTGTTATCTGAATCTATACGTAGGCAAGCATATTGGATATGTAGCTAGATTGACCCGCAATGAGAATAATATGTGGGTATCATGTTAATGTATTAATATTATTTTCATGAGACAATTAGTATAATTATCCTTCGACTTGAATTTATTACGATCTGTGGTAAGTTGACTTTCATACTTTGATGCATAGTTAATGTCATCTGAAATATTGGTGGACGTACAATTATGTCTTGGGTATGCAAAGAAGCTTAAGTGGAGATGTGAATGACGTAGATATAATTTATCCCTTCCTTAGTGAAGTGTAATATCTTAGGGCACACTGATTGAAGTCAATCAAAGAATGAGTAAATCATAAATTTAACTCTAATAAGGTGAAACACCCCATACATTGTGTTTAATCAAGATATTAGTGATAAAGGGCCCTGGAAGAGAGGGGCATTTGAGCCTTTGAGTGGGCTCGAAACCATTTGACATAGTTTAAGTCTCTAGTGTTAACTGGCCAGGCCAAAGCACTCCCTATCGCTACATGTTTGCTCACTTACAACCTAAGTAAAAAGAAGAAGAGATACCCGGGTTGCTTCGAGAAACCGAGTAACTTTCGCACAAGGATGAACTTTTTCGTTTTCAAAGTCTAAAGCTTAGACCAGGTCATAATATCAAGGATGGACTGGGTGAGTCTAACAAGAAACCCAAAGGGTTCGTGACTAGGGGACAAAAAACACTTGAAGGATTTCCTTCAAGATCACTTTGAGGACGGGGCAGCTAGAAAGAACAAGCGGAATCCTAAGGTTAGGCCATTAACCAGCTACCCTAAAGATATCAAGAAAGCAATACAAGATAAGGGAACATGCCAATTGGTAAAATAGATAAAGAAATAATCAAATAGTCGCAAAGAAGCATACACCAGGTAATCTAAACAAGAGAAAAGTTATACATTAATGGCACGCAGGGGTACCAGGTGACAAATTACAAGTTAAAAGAGTACATAACACATCACCGGGCATACTTGGGAAAAAACAAAATGCTTGGAAAGCTAAAAACAAACTGAGTTCAAGAAAAGGGGAAAGGGGGAACTGGCTCTTCTTCGGGTACCAGTGGCACATCGTAGGCTTTGGGGCTAAACTTAGGGTCCTGGGCGGCAAGAGCATCATGGGTGGTAGCTCTTGTTGGACATTAGTTCAAACCCCTTTTGAATATTCGTTAATATTATTTTTCAGGTTTTGATAAATGACAAATGGAACGATGAAATCAAAACGACAATCGAAAGTTTTATTTTTGACTCGAGAAAGCAAAGAGGCGTATCAAGAAAATTACAACGTTCAATTCAATGCTCACCCCTACGCAAATTTTTTTAGGTGAAGGGAAGATTTCGAAGACTTTTTATTTTTATTGAGT
>OOIL02000560.1:988957-1001431 GCA_900332095.2 Cuscuta campestris
GCAATTACATTAACTGTGAAAACTAACCCATCCATATTGATTACTGCTCACTCTACCCACCAAATTCCGCACACAATCTAAAGTTCTCAAGAACTCTAGATTAACACTTATTTTCACGTTTTTCAAAAGAAACGAAAAAGATTTTAAATTTGTAACAAAGTCTATTCACCCCCCCCCCCTCTAGACTTTGTATCTCACCACTTTGGGACCACCAACAACATAAAAGTTTGGATTCTTTTTGAAAAATTTTAGTTTTTTTAATTTTTTTTTGAAATTTTCATTTAAATTTTTAAAATTACTTTCTACCTCGATCATTTATTTTTCTTTTTTTAAAGATTTGTCTTACTTTAAAAAAATAAAAATAATAGATATAAAAATAACGAATATAAGAAAATCAACTAAAATGATACAAAATTAATAAAAAAATATAAGGTAATCAATAGAAACTAACTTGAAACTGGTAAGAAATAAAATAAAAATATACTGAATGTTGGGCCTTAATAATTTATGCACTATACAAAGTATTAATGTACCACTTCTTATTTTTTAGAAAAAATTATCTAGAATAATTCCAACTTTACCGGCTGGCGTTCTCATTCAAAAAATTAGTAGTACATTATGACTCTGTATAGTGTGTAAAATGTTAAAACTCATCCTTCCATATAATCTTATTTTATTCCTAACTAGTTTCAGTTTAATATCTATTGATTACCTAATTTTTTTAATTAGTTTTGTATGGTTTTAGTTATTTCTCTCATTTTTGTTAATTTAATTCTATTTCTTTTATTTTTTAGGGTAAGAGGAATCTTTAAAACAAGAAAAAGAAATGGAAGTAGAAAGTAATTTTAAAAATTTAAATGAAGATTTCAAAATAAATTAAAAAACAAGAATTCAACAAAAATAATCCCAACTTTTATTTTGTTGCGCAAACAAACATTTATGTTAACCCGCTGTTAGCACCTTAGCGACGACCCAAAACTCGCAAATTTTAGTAAAAGTGGGATTATTATGCATCACAGTGAAAGTGGGATTATTTTTTAAATATCAGGTAAAGTTGGAGTTATTTTGGATTATTTTTCCTATGTCAAATGAAGTACAATACCCTTCTCATTGAAAATAATAGACACCTTAAAATTAATGTTTTTGAAACCGGAGCGGACATTGAATCGAACTAGCCGCTGGGTCAAGGGTCAATCGGTCGAACCAGGTTGACTCCGGTCAACGACCCATGGGTTTGGATGTAATATTCATGTTTATGTTTAGATAATTTAAAATTAAATAATGTCTTGTTTTGTGAACCAATTTTGTAGAAAATAATATGGGAGAAAATATTCAATGTATTCAATGGGTCTGAGAGATTACAAGAGGAGTTTCTCCTTTATTTATAGGAGAGAATAATACCAAATCAGAAAAGGAAAACAAGTCCTACAAGGAAACAAATTAATAATCACAAACTAGGAAACTAATCTAGATGAATCCCATGTGGAATGAGATTTGTTCTTATGCCGTATGGTCTAAGGAACATGACCCAACACCCCCCCCCCCTCAAGCTGGAGCATGTGGATTCTGGATGCCCAACTTGGACAGCAAATGTGAAAATGGAGCGGAAGCCAAAGCCTTTCTAAACAGATCTGCCAGCTGATTATTAGTGGAGATGTGCCGAGTACATACACAAAACACCTCGTTGAATTTCATCACGCACAAAGTGGCAATCAGTCTCAATATGCTTTGTACGTTCAGGGAACACAGGATTAGCTGCAATATGGAAAGCAGCCTGATTATCACAGAACAACCGCATGGGCTGTTTGTGACGCACACCAAGGAATAAAAGAAGCGATTTCAGCCATTTTAGTTCACAAATAGTGGTTGCCATGGCCTTGTATTCGGCCTCAGCCGAAGACCAGGAAACTACATTCTGTTTCTTCGTATGCCAAGACACCGGGGAATCCCCAAGAGTGATAAAATAGCCGGTAACAGAATGTCAAGTCAAAGGACACCCAACCCAATCAAAGTCACAAAAAGCTTTAAGTGTGAGATCACTTTGTACTGGAAGAAACAAACCTTGCCCGGGGACGAGCCTTGATTTATTGCAAAACGTAGGTCGCACCGACCTAGTGTTCTTGCCGCGGTTCCCCCATGAATTGAGACAACACATGAACAGCATAGGCCAAATCAGGATGACTAATTGTAAGATAGATGAGACGCCCCACAAGCCGTCGATAACGCACTGGATTAGAAAGAAGTGGTCCACTCGCCAGAGCCAGACGATAAATTTGAGGATGAGGAGTGGAGGTCGGGCGAGCACCTAGAAAGCCTGTCTCACAAAGAATATCAAGAGCATATTTGCGCTGGCATATGAAGATTCCTTTTGAATTCCGTGCAACTTCTACCCCAAGAAAATATTTCAAAAGACCTAGATCTTTCATATGAAAGCAATCTGAAAGATACTGTTTAAGCCGTTAAATGAAGGCTTAATCATTTCCTGCAATAACAAGATCATCCACGTATACCAGCACACGAAGCTCAATGGAGCCGCGCATAAAAGTAAACAGAGAGTAATAAGACTTAGATTGGTGGAACCCAAAATGTTTAAAAACAGAGGTCAGTTTATCAAACCAACAACATGGAGCGCACTTGACGAAGACCATAGAGAGATTTATGAAGACGACAAACCAACCCTTTACCTCGTGAAGCGAAACCTGCAGAGAGAGTCATGTATATTTCATCACGGAGATCTCCATGCAAAAATGCATTATGAATGTCCATTTGATGTAGGAACTAGTTACGAGCAACGGCAAGGGCTAACAACGTGTGAACAGTAACCAATTTAGCCATTGGAGCAAAAGTCTCTTTAAAGTCAATACCTTCTTTCTCTTGATTACCAAGCACCACCAAACGAGCTGTGTATTGTTCAATGCTACCATCAGATTTGTGCTTGATTTTAAAGACCCACTTAGATTCGATTGTTTTCCTCCCGGGAGGTAAGAGGACAAGTGACCAAGTGCCATTAGCTTCCAACGCCTGAATCTCCTCCTTCATAGCTTGCACCCAGAGTGGATTTTTGACAGCCTCAGAAAAGAATGTATGCTCAACATTTGCACTTATAGCTGCCAGAGAACATCTATGGGAAGCAGAAAATTTGTCAGTGTTAATAAAATTTGTAATACAGTGTGTTATACCTTAAGGCGGCAATGGTGTGGGTGAATCACGCAATCGTTGAATGGTGTGAGTGACGAAGTCACGCAATCGCAAAGGAGGACGACGTTCTCTTTCACTTCGGCGCAAAGTGTTCTGGGTTGGAAGAGCTTGACAATCAAGGATAAAGAAGGATCAACTGGGTTAGTGAGTTGGCTGTTTGGCTCTGAAGTTTCAGGGTTCGAGGTGAGAGACGGTCGACCAAAGTCTTGAGAACAGTCTGGGGGTTCGACCGTCTGACTGGCAGTGTCAGGTTTAGAAGGAGACAATCGACCGTTGTTGGCTGGACGGTCGATCTTGTCGACCGTTTGGGAGGCAGGTTCTTCGCTGGGTATTTCCTCGTCAAAGAAATTAGCAGTTGGTTCAGGTTCTGTGAGATTTGGGGTATTTTGTGGACTGAAGGGAAAATGATACCATGTAGAAAATAATATGGGAGAAAATATTCAATGTATTCAATGGTTCAGAGAGATTACAAGAGGGGTTTCTCCTTTATTTATAGGAGAGAATAATACCAAATCAGAAAAGGGAAACAACTTCTACAAGGAAACAAAGTAATAATCACAAACTAGGAAAGAAATCTAGATTAATCCCATGTGGAATGGGATTTGGTCTTCTCCTGCCGTGTGGTCCAAGGAACATGGCCCAACAAAATTTTAAAAATAATAAAATATTATCACATACAAAAATATGCATATTAAAAATAATAAAATATTATCACATACAAAAATATACTCCTTCCAATTAATTTTAATCTTCCCATCTGGACCGGACACGCATATTAAAGAAAGATGTAAATGTCATATTCAATGTTAAATAAAAATATTTAAATTTGTGTTCTTTTTCTTCTCAATGTTATTTTTAATGTCATTGTGTTAGAATAAAGGCCCAACGCTAGAGGGGGGGTGAATAGCGTTTAAAACAAAATTGCAAAAAATTAAAAACGAGAGCGATAAAGTAAAGAGCGTAAGGAAGGAGCACACCGAATTTTATCCCGGTTCACCACAACGTGTGGCTAATCCAGCCTTCCGAGAGACTCTCTCGAGCTACACTAACTCCGTTAAGCTTAAGGGTGCTCAACAAACCGATACAACTTGAGAACCCGAGTCACACGAGCCTCAATGCCTTCGCTCGGAGATACCACACTCCAAGACTTCTCACGAAGGAACAAAGAACTTCCTTCGAGTTTACAACAAGGGAACAACCTCCCTTAAAGTGTATAGAAACACTTAAACACTCAGGAATAAAACTCTCACAAAGAGTAGATATGAGTGAACTAGTAAACGCTCAAGAACACGACAATTTCTTCAAGAATTGGCTCTCAAATAGCTAAGAAAATTAGGAATGCTTATGCAATGAAAGATTATTGAAATGTTGAAGAATTGTGTGTAAAATGAGAGGATTTGGGTGACATTTTATAGCCTAAAATGGGATAAACCCGTTGCTAAACTTTCCAAAATGATGAAGACAAATTTTTCAGAGACACAGGGTGATAGTCGATTGTCATAGCTTGATAATCGATAATCAAAAGATTCCCTGTCCAAAAATTTAAAATTCTATCCGTTGGAGGACAACGGTAACCCAGATAATCGATTGTCAACTAGTTTCAGTCGACTATCAGTCCTCTTAGAAGTTTCTGGGTTTGAGGTACAAACGCAGATAATCGAGTGACAAAACATGTCAGTCGACTTTCGGATGGTTCTGAACTTTAATGTTCAGAAACTGCAGCAGCCAACATTCGATTGACATAAACTGTCAGTCGATTATCAGTTGGTAAAAACCATCCAGCGAGAAACTTAACCCGAAAAGCCGAGGTCCAAAAACGAAGTGTTCCCAAATGTAAAAACCAAGTTTGAAAAACATTGTAAATGATATAAAATAGTGAAACCAAGGCTTGTTTGATAAAAAACAAGTCTTCAGGGTTGTTTATCACGTGTGTACGGTTTTGACCGTTTTTCACGTGTTAGACCGATTGACCAAGATACAAAAGTGGTTTTTGCAAAATAATTATTAGGGAACCTTTTAAATATGCCCAGAGGTAAAAATGGGGTTTAAAATATTGAAAACCACCGAGTTGGTTCGGACGCCGAAAATCGAACGCCGAACCCCGAATGCCGTGCGTCGATGCCAAACGCCGACCTAGGTGGGTTTTGGTCTGGGCAAGGACCAGGGATATAAATGCAATAAAACTTTATTAAAAAAGTTTATTTTGATGCACAAAAACGTTTTATGATTTTGTAAAAATTATTTTGACTCTTTGAGAACCGAGACTTGAATTGATTGTCGGTTAGATCACAATAAGACCGACTCGACTAAGTCTTCAATTCTTGATCTTGTCCTTGAGTCTTTTGGTCTTGTTCCATGCCATTCTTCACGCCTTGAGTTATTCAACGAAACTCTTCATATCCAAGGTGGTTTGGCAATTATCAAAACCTGTCAGAAATGAACACGATTTTAGTTTAACTTCACAAAAAGTGTGTTCCAACACATTGTTCATATACTCTTTCACACTTTCTATATTTTATTATAATTAGTACATATTTCTTAATTTTATTGATGATAATATTTGTTTAAATATAAATTATTCATTTTTATTTTAATATAAAAAGTACTCTGTAATATTTATTTTTTACTTTGAAATATTTTAAAAGTTTATAAAATAATTACACTACACAAACATGTTCTTTTTTACAAATAGTTAGAAGTTCTTTTTTTTAAATTCACGCAACTCAAATAAAAGAGACTACATATACTATTCTGGATGACTTTAGTTAGGTGTTTGGTAGCTTAAGTGGTTATAGTTTATAGAGAATTGTGTGATGAGGTTTTGTGCTCAAATCATATTCCCAAGATTTTATTTTATAGACATAGACGAAAAAGAAAATTGGACCAAACTTGCGAGTCAAGCGGGTTTGCCAGGTCCACCAGGTCCACCAGGTGCACAGGGTTGGGGTTGGTTGATACAAATCCAGGTTTCACAATTGAACCGGACCCGAATGCTCTCTGGTTTGTGGCGACTGGTTGGACCGACCGATCCAGTTCTAATAACATTGCTTATAGTTAGGCTGGTACGTGTTGGAGCTTGCTATGGGCAGCCTGAGCCCGACCTCGGAGAGTGTGCAAGGTGTCTACCCGTACAAGGTCCCCAAACATTTAAAGGCTCATATTGTTAAATGTTCATTATTCTATTTATTTAATATTTTCCAATTTAATGTAAATTTATATTTTGATATTCAAATTATTAAAAAAGAGATTACTAAAAATCAAATTCAGCACTAATTTTAAAGCACAAGTATTATGAAAATAGGACCCTACACGTGAATTTTGTACAGTGTCAGTCTCATTTTTTCAATTTCCAACCGACCATAAAACTGCCATGTGATAGAGCTGTGATGATTGATTTGGCTGCCACATCAACCTGTGATGAAGAGGGAACTCCACCCTGAATTCTCTTATGAGATTATCCACCTGTAAAATAATCAACCCACACGACGAACGAATGCATTACTCTAACCAAATGACACTACATATGCTGGAACACAGAGTAGCACACACACACACAAACATGAAAGAACTACACACCACACACAAGGTTTGTTTACGCAGTTCAGAGTGAATTCTCTTACGTCTGCGAGGCCTGCGTCAGTGTAACAACCTTTCACTAGTTCTTTGTTAAGTTTACACAAGACAATCAACACAATAGTTCTCTAATGTATTGTCAAGAAAACTTACGAAAGACCTTAGACTCCAAACTCAGTTTGAGCATATCTCTTTGGCATGCTACACCTTCACAAGGCTATCTTCCGGGGACATGACATCAGCCTTTTTACAGGGCAACACAAATCAACTCGTGGACTAAGTTAGGTTAATGTATCCACTGCACCTCTGTAACGTTGTAGTTGATTCTGAGCCAACCCTTCTCAACTGTATAAAAACAATTGATCTGAATCCTCACGCTATAATTCAGAGGGTTGCGTGATCTCCAGAGTCTGATGAACTCTCTGTTTTGTATTTCTCATTTTTTTGCTCACACAACTCATCAAGATGTCGAGTTAGTATATAGAGCATAACCCTAGTGGAGATGAACTAGAACACTAGGATGGCCAAACAAATATTCTAGTGTCCTCATCATTTCGGGTTTCTACATATCATTCTTTAGTGCCAGAGGTGTGTCACACAAGATGTCTATTACGCACAGTTTGTTGGAATTAGAGAAGGAAGAACCCTGCGAAGCAGTGTTAAACGAAGAACTCGATAGAATAACGAATCGCGTTAGAAACGCTTTCAGATCAAAGTTATTACGGGGTATACGAAATACTTCAATCGGATAAGACGTTAATTCAGAACAAGCACTCGAGAATCTATATGAATCCATACCACGAGACTTCTAATTTATAGAGTCTAAAATTTCCATGATCGGACATGAACCTTCGCGTAAACATACGCGTACGTTTGCGCGGAGAAGAAGATAGGCGCGAGTTTAAACGAGGAGCTTCCTGCGGTTTTTGGGGTATTTTGACGTTTATCCGTTAGTTCGAGTTTAAACGAGGAGCTGCCGCCCCTTGGACCCCGCTAACCGGGGGCTGCCGCCCCCGGACCCCCGCAATGAATTTATAATATCGTTGAACGAGCGCGCACTCCGCGCCTCCGAACTCGTTTGACAACGTCTATTTAAATTCTTGTCCGATCGAAGTAAATCCAATTACACAAAATAAATCGATGACACTAAAATCACCAACAATCCTCCCCTATTTTAGTGTAATCCATGACTTACTTTCTGAGATAATAGATTCAACAAACTTATGCATAAATGAAAATGTCGCGACGATTGAATTTTCATCTTAGTATATTACACATTCCAAATATTCGAATTTTGGGGTGTCTATAAGGATTGAACCCTTGCAATTCATATGAATACATGAAGATAATATACACATAAGCTCTAAGTACTTCTTTGTTCCAAGCTTGACACCGTATTTTACTAGCCTTGTGTCCCTATCCTTCAACGAGCATATAAAAGTCAAGTCCAAACTTTGTGAAGCGGCTAAACTTCATACTCGTATAGGTAGTTCTTTTATGTCTTGTACCTGCACATACAATTTTTCAAAAGAACTATTAAGAAGATTAACTTCAACCTCTTTAACTTGCAGTTCTGAACACATACCTTTGGATGATGCTAATGTTGTGTTCCAATCTCTTGATGTTAAGCTTTCCACATTGAATTCTACACCTAACGTCATATTAGGTGGGAATTGGGTATCTTAACACGAGAGATATCAAATGGACTTTAATCCCATCCCTTTAGCCGAATTTTGCACGAGATCTCTTCTTAACCCTTTAGTTAAGTTATCGGCTAAATTGTGTTGAGTTCTAACAAACTCAATCGATATCACACCATTTTTGATCAAATTACGGATCATGATATGTCTAACACCCATGTGTCTAGACTTACCATTATAGACTTGGCTATATGCCTTAGCCAAAGTTGCAGCGCTGTCACATCTTATAGATATTGGTGATATCGGTTTAGGCCACAATGGAATCTCATATACCAAATTTCTTAACCACTCAGCCTCTTTACCGGCCGAAGCTAAAGCAACAAATTCAGATTCCATTGTCGATGTAGTGATGCAAGTTTGTTTCTTTGATCCCCATGATATTGCTCCTCCGCCTAGTAAGTAGACCCATCCACTAATAGAGGAGAAATCTTCCATATTAGTGATCCAACTTGCATCCGAGTATCCTTCAAGAATTGGTGGATCTCCACTGTACACCAAACTATAATTCATAGTTTTCTTTAGGTACTTGAATACTCTCCGTATAGCTTGCCAATGGTGTGTACCAGGATTGCTAGTAAACCTACTAAGCTTTCCAACAGCATATGCTATATCCAACCTTGTGCTAACCATGGCATACATTAAGCAACCAATAGCCCTTGAGTATTCAAGTTGAGACACGGTCTTTCCTTGATTGGCCAAAAGTTTAATGCTTGGATCCATAGGGGTGTTAACCGGAGAACAATTTTCAAAATTGAATTTCTTCAAAATTTTCTCAATATAATGAGACTGTGTAATGCATAACCCATTGTTCACCCGTTTTATCCTAATACCTAGGATTACTTCTGCCTCCCCTAGATCCTTCATAGAAAATTGTGATGACAAGAATTCTTTTGTTTTATTGACTTGATTTTGATCGGTTCCAAAAATCAACATGTCATCAACATATAGACAAATTATAACTCCTTTACCTGAAGTATCAAATTTGCTATAAACACACTTGTTTGCTTGGTTCAAAAGAAAGCCATTCGACAACACAACATCATCAAACTTTTGATGCCATTGTTTTGGTGCTTGTTTTAAGCCATATAGTGACTTCTCTAGCTTACACACTTTATGCTCATTTCCTGGCATAACAAACCCTTCGGGTTGTTTCATGTAGATTTCCTCTTCTAGTTCACCATTTAAGAAAGCTGTTTTTACATCCATTTGGTGAATCACAAGATTGTGTATAGCAGCTAGAGCAATTAACAGCCTAATGGTTGAAACTCTTGCAACAGGGGCATAGGTATCAAAGTAGTCAATTCCTTCTTTTTGTCTAAAGCCTTGTATCACTAACCTTGCTTTAAACTTATCGATTGAACCGTCTACTTTCATCTTCTTCTTGAAGATCCACTTACATCCTAAAGGTTTGCATCCAGGAGGTAAGTTAGTTAAATTCCAAGTGTTGTTATGCAAGATAGAGTCCATCTCATCTTGAATGGCCTCTTTCCAAAACGCCACGTCCCTTGAAGCCATAGCTGCATTATATGTTCTAGGATCGGCTTCAATATTATAACAATATTTATATTGAAATAAAATTTCATCCCTAGAACCTTCAATTAAATATAATTGAAAATCTGAGCCAAAGGATTTGGCAACTCTACGTCTTTTGCTTCTCCTAATTTCCGTAGGAACGAAGGACTCATTAGTAGAAACTATGTCTCTAATAGAGTCCTCTTGGTTTGGTATAGATGAATCACCTAAAACAATATCTCTAGGTCTAGGTATTGATGAAAACCTATTTTCATCGAAGATTGCATCCCTTGACTCGATCACGGTGTTTACTCCCACCGAGTCATTAGATTCTATAACGTAGAATCTATAAGCCTTAGAATGCTGAGCATATCCAATAAAAATGAAATCAATGCCTTTTTCACCCAAGGTTCTCCTCTTAGGTTCTGGGAGTCTTACAACCGCCCTACAACCCCAAACTTTTAAATAATTCAAGTTTGGTGGCTTCCCATACCAAATTTCATAAGGGGTAATTTTGCTCCTTTTGTTAGGAACTCTATTTAACAAATAGCAGGCTGTTAACATAGCCTCTCCCCAAAATCCTTCACTCAAACCCGAGTAAGACAACATAGAGTTTACCATTTCTTTTAAGGTCCTATTCTTTTGCTCGGCTACACCATTTTGTTGTGGTGTATAGGGAGCAGTGGTCTCATGAATTATACCAACAGATTGAAAATAATCTGGATCAAAATATTCTCCTCCCCTATCTGTCCGAAGAGTTTTAACCAGGTTATTTTTATGCAATTCTACCTCGGTTTTGTACACTTTAAAAGTTTCCAATGCTTGATCCTTAGCATGTAAAAGATATACATAACAAAACCTAGAGGCATCATCTATAAAAGTGATCATGTATTTTTTATTTCCTATAGATGGAGTTGCATGAAAATCGCACAAGTCACTATGAACGAGTTCAAGTATACTAGAATCCCTTTTGATTTCTTTAAACGGTTTTCTAGTTATCTTGGTTAACATACATGTCTTACATTTGTCTTGNGAAGTGGCCTGGTTTCCCACAATTCCAACAACCCATTTTAGCCTTTTTATTTGCAGGTTTGGGTGTATTTCCGGACTTGCGCTTTTTACCCTTAGACTTATTCTTCACTTTGGTGAAACCTTCGTCTTCGACCATGTTGATGGACGATGGACCGGCTATGTCCTTCACCTTCTTTCCCTCTTGATCTCGGATGGACTCCTCAATCCGAAGATGGGTTCCAAGTTGCACCAAATTCATTTCCTCCTTGTTATGCTTTAACTCACGTTTGCATTCTTTCCACGAAGGAGGCAGTTTGTCTATAATGCTAGACACAGATATGGATTCATCCATTGCCATGTTATGCTATGCAAACTGGCCCAGGATCCTCAACAGTTCATTGTATTGTTCCATGACCGGTCGAGAGTCAACCATCTTATAATTCTTAAAGTTACTGACGAGGAACTTCTTGCTCGAAGCATCCTCGGCCATGTACTTTTCTTCTAGACCGTCCCACAGTAACTTTGCAGATTCAACATTTTGATATACATCAAACAGAGAGTCACACATACCGTTTAGAATATGTCCTCGACAAATGTAGTCATCGTTCTCCCACTTGCACCGCTTCCTCGTCTGTTCCAGTGTATCGTCATCCATGATCTGTGGCATAGGCGTGCTAAGTACATACACGACCTTCAATGTTGTGAGAAGGAAGTGCATCTTCTTCTGCCATCGACGGAAGTCCTGGCCTTCGTGTTGGACATGAGTTCAAACCCCTTTATTATTTTTCTGGAATATTTTTTGTTTTGATAAATGACAAACAGGATGATGAAATTCAAACGATAATCGAAAATTTATTTTTTCGTACCGAGAAAAGAAAAGAGGCGTATCAAGAAAGTTACGGGATAAAATTCAACGCTCACCCCTACGCAGATTTTTGAAGTGAAGTGAAGACTCCGAAGACTTTTTAATTTTTATTGAGTCTAGGATTCTTGTAAGGATGACAATAATTTTTGCATATACAAATTAATTTTTGAGGGATAAAAATTATTATTTCTTGAGTCAGTTGAAAAATTATTTTTTTTTCTCTGTCTAAAAATATTCTTTTGAGTCAGTTTCAAAATAGTGTGTAAAAATTTCTTTAAAATATTATTTAAGGATACACAAATTTTTTGTGGTAAGAAAAATGTACTTTAAAGATTTTTTCTTGTACATCGTTTGACACACAAAATATTTTTGGGACTCAATTTCTACACCAAAATTCAAATATTTAATTCAAATTTTGAATTTGAATTAATTTCTTTAACCCATTTGTATTGTTTGTTTTTGGGAGCCTTATATTATTCAAATTGTTGTCTAAAACAAAGCATTTAAATCCAAATATCCATCCCACTCGCACACATGTCTTGGGTCCTCATGTTTGAGAGCTGTTCGTCACTGGATCAATCCAATTGCTAGGATCGATCATCTTGTTGTGCGCTG
>OOIL02000560.1:1007670-1031939 GCA_900332095.2 Cuscuta campestris
AACCCGTTCCAAATCCGGAATAACACGTCCCAAACAAATCCTCAATCTCAATACCACCGGCCATATTTCCCCCCTTCCTCCTACC
This sequence comes from Cuscuta campestris, assembly GCA_900332095.2. Lineage (NCBI taxonomy): Eukaryota > Viridiplantae > Streptophyta > Magnoliopsida > Solanales > Convolvulaceae > Cuscuta > Cuscuta campestris. The sequence goes on from OOIL02000560.1 coordinate 1,007,756, forward strand.
TACCGTAGAGCACTTAAAGATCCCAACTGGTATGATGCAATGTGTGATGAATTTATGGCTTTGATTCGCAATAATACATGGGAACTAGTACCCCCCTCCCCCACCCAAAATGTTATCTCAGGGAAGTGGCTATTCCGTCACAAATTTGGTCCTACAGGGGATTTGTCCAGGTACAAAGCTCGTTGGGTAGTCCGTGGGTTTAATCAGCGTTATGGCGTTGACTACAGCGAAACATTCAATCCGGTCATTAAGCCAGCCACCATTCGCATTGTTCTCAGTCTAGCCCTGTCTTGAGGTTGGCACGTTCATCAGCTGGACGTCAAAAATGCTTTCCTTCATGGACATCTTCAGGAGACTGTTTATGCCAGCCAGCCATCCGGTTTTGAAGATCCGTCCCGGTCCCACTACGTCTGCAAATTCAAGAAAGCACTCTATGGCTTAAAACAAGCCCCTCGATCTTGGTACCAGCGATTTGCCGGCTTTCTTCAGCACATTGGGTTTCAGGGGTGCAAGACGGATACCTCTCTGTTTGTTTACTCTCATGGGATGCACATGGCCTATCTACTCCTATATGTTGATGACATTGTTCTCACCGCCTCATCCTCCACCCTTCTCTCTCAGATCATGGATCGCCTGAAGACCAAGTTTGCTATGACGGATATGGGAGAACTACACTTCTTTCTCGGGATCAATGTTCAGCGCACCAAGGAAGGCCTATTCTTACACCAAACTCAGTTTGCTCATGATATTCTGGACAAAGCAGGCATGCTTCATTGTAAGCTCATCTCCACTCCTGTTGACTCAAAAGGGAAAATGTCTGCCACCTCAGGCGAACCTGTTGCCGATCCGTCCCTCTATCGCTCTCTTGTAGGAGCCCTCCAGTATCTCACATTCACCAGGCCGGATCTTACCTATGCAGTTCAGCAACTCTGTCTCTACCTCCACTCGCCACGGACCACCCACCTCACAGCTTTAAAACGGGTCCTGCGCTATCTTCACGGTACCACCACTCATGGGATCACTCTCACTCGTTCCTCGCCAGACTTTCTTCGGGCCTATTCCGATGCTGACTGGGCTGGGTGTCCGAACACACGCCGCTCCACCTCTGGCTACTGTGTTTTCCTAGGGGACAACTTGGTCTCATGGTCCTCCAAAAGGCAACAAACCACCTCCAGATCAAGTGCCGAGGCTGAATACAGGGCGGTTGCAAATGCCGTGGCAGAAACCAGTTGGATACGCAATTTACTTCTTGAGCTTCATCAACCACTGCGCCGCACCACTGTCATCTTTTGTGATAATGTCAGTGCCGTCTATTTATCCTCCAACCCTGTCCAGCACCAACGCACCAAGCATGTGGAAGTTGATATTCACTTTGTCCAAGACAAGGTCGCTTTAGGACATGTTCGTGTTCTTCATGTACCATCTTCCTTGCAGTATGCCGACATCTTTACGAAAGGATTACCATCACTTCTCTTCACCGACTTCAGACAGAATCTCGGAGTACGCAGCTCACCAACGGAGCTGGTAGCATGTTAAATATGTAAAGTATATATCACATATTTAATATTATTGTTATATTTGGTAGATTCCTTGATTGTATAGGATTTGCATTCATTATTGTTTCCTTTCCAATATACCTCCTACATGTATATAAGGCGAGGTGATTTACTTGTAATGATCATCAAATAATACAACTCTTCAGTTTCCCTCTGATGCTCTCAGTTTGCATTAGCCCAAACAAGTCCATGTGCACCAGTTCAAGTGGATGTTTTGTAGATTGAACCACCTTGACCGGGTGTGTCATTTGTAGTCACTACGTCAAAAATAGATGCTCACAACTGTTTCTTTTAGTTGTCTAACTGTGTTGGTTTCAGTAGTCTTCCGAGCAGCTGTCTGATATATTTACAGACTACAGTTTAAAAACAATTGTGTAATACGGTTGACGACACCTATTTTGTGATTTTTCAGAGTACATGTTTTTGAAGTTGTCCTCGTATGAGTAAGACATCTGTTTTCTTGAGTTAAAGACAATTGTGATTTTTTGTTGTCTATCGATAATATATACTACTGTTGTGTTCAACTTCAGACTCCTATTATTTGGTGTTGTCGGTCAAAAGTATAGATATCTAATTTTTAAAGTAGTTGAAATAAATATCAGACTGTTGCTCGGAAGACTACTAAACAAAAATAGTATCAAACAACTGTTATCTAGTGTTATATTTCTAAAATATAGACTACTAATTTTGTTGTATGTTAAACAACCGTTTTTTTCAATTGTATAGCGCACAATAACACTACGCTTTTTTGCAATTGTCCTTAAAATATTCAAACTATATTTTTGAACAGTAGTGTAATTGATTATCAGACAGCTGCTCGGAAGACCACTACAAATATTTTCATCAAACAACTGTTATTTTGTATTGTATGTACAAATTAAGACTACTACTTTGGTCTTATTTTAAACAACTATTTGTTTTTGTTGTATACTGATTATTAACACTATGATTTTGCTTAGTGGTCTTTGAAATATTCAAACTATACGTTTGCGTAGTAATCTTATTGGTTATCAGACAACTGCTTAAAAGAAAACCTATCAAGTTGAACAGTGGTCAAATTGTTTATTCAAATGCAGTTATTTTATGTTGTCTCTCTAAATCATAAGCACCCATATTTAATAATTAAAATTTATTTCAAATATAAAATATTAATCACGAAACAAAAACAAATCATATATTCAAAATATTAATATCATATAATAACTTAATATTTACTTAAATATTAGTGGAGCAACTTAATGCAGCATACATATTGCAAAGGTTTAAAAAAGGCAACACATTTTGGATAATGATACAACATCAAAATAAAATTTGTGCAAAATGTCTATCACAGGCAGAGTATGTGGAAGAGTGAGTATCATATGCAGAGTGACTTCTTGTACTTTACTTGGCCTCTCAAAGCCGTTGTCCCATTGTTCCATAACCCAGTCCTATTCAAAGCAACCAACAGCAACATTGTAGTCATGTAGATGTCATAAGGTTTAGTTGCAATTAACTGTCTAAACCAAGTTAACACAATACATAAAAAAAGACTGATCCTATAACATTATAACTATATCAGTAGATTCTAAAAGAGCAGCATGCACAGATTGTCAGAGCCAAACTAAAATGGAACAACTAAACATGATAAAATAAGATTACTGATTTTCAATACAGGAAATAAATGAGGCATACCCAACAAGGTACCCATTGATTGTGAGTCCCCGAATTGAGTGAATACTGATTTCTAACAAAATCGGGTGTATAAAAAGGGAGTGAGGCGTACTTTTCTTCAAGCCCATGTATCCCTGTCAGACTCTTTTTTTGCCAAAAACAATGGAAAACAGGCAATATTGGCGGCTGCCGCAGCAACTCAGACAATCAATGGTTACCCTCCGGTGTAGCCAGCTTACCACCATCTCCTCCAGCAACAGCAGTTGCTGCTGCTGCAATTGTTCTAGATCTTCCAACGGCAGGAGATCGAGCAAGTGAACGACTTCAAAAACAAAAAAAAGAGATATTAACTTAGAGTACTTGGGCTCTTCATCAAGTTTCATGTTTATCATAGTGTCGAAAAAACCTTTCAGAGGTGTAGGGCAAAAGCAGCAAAGCTCTTGATTGGGCCTGTCGAACTCGGATCTCAAGCTAAAAATCAGATTTTTAGAGAGCACTTATACTTAAAAGTTTCATTTTCAAATAACATAAATTGTAACTTTTGAAAAAATCAGATCTTTAGAGAGTATTTATGCTAATTCTTTGAACTGGATTAAATTAAAAATAGGAAAGGACCATAAGTGACAAAAATCCATAACATTTCCTACAGAAGTATGATGACAGTTAAAGCTTCAAGAAAATAAAGAGCCATGTAACCCCTCGATACATCAAAGCACCCCAAGAGAATCCACTGCTTTTCCTTAAACACATAGGAATTTTATTGGAAAGCAATAAAGAACAACATTATCATCATCATCTTTAAGAATGGGAAATTATTACCTTCTCTGATGGGGCTACGTATTCTGGTCCAGTCATGTTCTTCATTTCTTCAAGCTCTTTTTAGTAGTTTTCCTATTGTAGAAAAATGAAACATCATAAAGAACTCGTCTTAAAAATGCATATTAACAAACAAATAAAGTTTTAATTTCAAACTAGTGGATCAAATATAATCATACCGGAGAGTTAATATGGATTGAAGACCCCCAATACTTGAGAGCAACAAGATCATATGCCCTTGTTTCTTTCTCCTCCATGTCATAACCTCCTGAATCACATATTAAGTCTCTTCAAAAGGGTGATTTTTAAAGTTCCAACTGCTTTAAATAAATTTTCAAAAGAAAAAAAAAACTCTAAGTATCTTAACCAAATACACTAAATGAGGAGAGAATAGAAAATACTACATACTGACCTTGCCTCATTTTCCTTCTGGGAGATTCTTTGACCAAAAGTGTTCATTAGATGAAATTCACTAGTATGGTTTTGTATCACAACTTTTGTTTTCAAATTCTAAAATACGTTTGCACAAAACTACTGCCAAACATGTTTTCTTATAACAAATCTTATAATCAATGTTTCACCACCAGTATATTGAATTAAAACCCAAATATAGATAATTAAAATCCGTTGAAAACAGCCAAGAATCACCAAAAATGGAGAGAATATGCGCAAGAACCTGGGCAGTAAAAGGTTGCACCGTGAATAGTGCATCGAAGCCACAAACTTGACCAAAACTGAAGAATCTTGGATTGGAGATGGAAACCAACTTCGGAATCTTAGTGGGTCATTTAAGCCGCTCACGATCCCTCATAAATTTGGCTACAATTTGGCTTGAAACCATGCGAAATCAAACTTGCGATGCATGACGGCGTTGGCGAACGAAACCCGGCGACAAAGACGGTGTTGGCGAACGAAACCTGGCGAGGAACAAAAGATCGAGATGGCCAGGAAGAAGGAAATCTCGGCAAACTTAGTAAGAGAGAACGTAGATATAAATCAAAACAAAAAGGATTGCACAAGTGTCATATCTATCCAGGGTTCCAAAAATTGTGCAAAGAAGAGCCACAAAAAAATGGAAGATTCGAAGGGAAGAAGGCATTGAACAATAATCCGAGTTACTGCCCAGCATTCTTATGCCCTGAGAAACTCCCATCTACTCCTTATGTGAGTGCGGCTCAATGACTTTGGGGTGCAGGTTTTGTGGACTTAAAATTTTTAACCTAATATTTTCCCTCCTTTGCCAAAATTTTTTTCCTCTCCTTTACCAAATTTTCTTCCCTCTCCTTTTTTTGTCAAAACTTTTATCTTGGATAAATTTCACTAATGGTACCTGAACTTTAGCTGAAATTTCGAAGTGGTACCTCAACTTCAAATCCTTTCACAAAAATCCCTGAACTTACACAATCCTTTCACTAATGAGCCATTAGCCCATTTCTAGGTTAACTTCCGGTCATTAGGGCCAAATTCGAATTTTATATATTTTAAAATTTTCAATTTGACCCCATTTCTTCTTTTCTTTTCTTCTAGGCCCCGCCGCCGCCGCCCGCCGGTCAAAGTCGCCGGAAAATGAACTTTTTTCCGACCCGCCGGCGGGTCGGAGCGTTTTCCGGCCAACTCCGGCGAAATTGACGGCGGGCATCCACTACAATGCGTTCGTGGCATCCGGGCGACCTCCAAGGACACCTCAATTCCAAGATTTGATGACGATTTGCAAAACCCCCAATTTTGGAACCAATTTCAAATTTTAGGGTTTTTTGAGTAGAAAAATTCAGATTCGAGAAGTTACAGGCCAAATTAGACAAAATGGTTTGGATATTATTGATCCTTGTCTCAAGACGAAGAGAATGACATTGGTCCCGCCGGAATCGGAAAAAGTTCTTAAACCCTTGCTTTCGAATTTGTTGAATTTTTGGACCAATGCTTAGAGCTCTAGAATCGTTTTGGGCATGGCAATCCATTCTTCAGCTCAATTTGACGTTTTGGGCGCTGGATTGAGCAAGAATCGCAGGTCAACATTCTCGAGTTACGGTTCATCTACGACTCTTGAAGGTTCAATTCACCTCGGTTCAAGCTCGTTTGAAGGCCACTTTTTGGGGGATTATGGGCGACTTGGGATGCTCTTTCAACACTTAAAATTGGTTTTCCAAACCAGTTGAAGGAAGCTGCGAATTGAGCAAAAATTTTGGACTCGGAGTCACTGTTCACAGCGAGTTCTTCAAGTCCAGGTTTACCCATGCTTTTTGCTCAATTTCCATCCCATTTTCTGGTAATGTGTTTGTGATTCAAGGGCCATTTTCTGGTCTAGCCTTTATTGCTTGGGCTGGTGTTTGCTTGGCTGTTTGAGGGTAATACTAATCAAATGGGGTCTGTAATGGAGCTATAAACTGACCGTGCATCATGAATTTGCTTTGTGACCATGTTCTTCATTTCTTTCCTTGCACGACTTTGTCTTGAATGTTGCTTTGTGGTTTTCTAACAACTAAACTTGCTGGTATGATGGTCTTGGGACTGTTTTTTGCTGGATTTCTTTAGCATTGCCTTCCTACTGGAACTACTCCACGTGTATGCTGGTCTTGGTGCAAATTCCACCTCTTCCTCAACCTCCTGTAGACTCAAATATGTCCAACCTTACCTCATTTGCATGAGGTAGGGACTGATTCGAACCATGACATTTGCTTGTGTTTTATTTCGAAGTTGATGTGAAGGGGGGAACTAGTAACCTTGTGCCTGTTATGCCTTGGATGGACTACGCCAGTGGGAAGGACTGCCAGTTTGACTACACTGTGGATTTTGCTTCTTTGTTGTGGTATTTGGGTGATTGCCGGCTGGACAGTGATAGGATTTTCCTCAACACCATGGATTTGATGCTGCCATTGATGTATGGGCAGTGAGAAAGCTAATTTTGATGGAATTTGGAGGTCTTTGAGCCTGATCAAACTTGCTTTTCCGACTGTACTATTGCCGAGATGATGCATGGTATTGGAAGTTGGAAGTGGATTCCACAAGAGCTGGGACGTGGTACCCTTTGATGAAGTGGGACCACATTGATGGTTACCAACCCTGTGAATGCTTTAAACCCTAGAGCCTTGCTGGAGGCTTGCTTTGACCTGTGGATTGCCTCATTCTGCTGCCACTCACACAACACTTGCCACTTGGATGCTGCTTGAGGAAATACAACTACCTGCAATATGGAACTGCTTGAGAAAATGAATATGTGATGATGCCTCTTCTGCCCAAGATGGAACTGCTCGCATATGTTGCACCTTACTGATGATCCTCTTTGATTAGTTTAGATTGTGACCTAGAACTGTCTCTCTAACGTGATTGACCAATATCATGGTTCCATCACCTACACTACTGCCCCTTAAATGGATTGAGTCTTGATATCTACATGATGCTCCTGGAATCCTTGTTTGATGGTTGAACAAGTACATTATGTCATGTGCCTAACCATGAAAATGGATGCTGCCCAATGAACATACTACTGCCCATAGTTGGAAACCTTGATACCTCCCTTGTGGTATTTATCTCTCTTGTATTGCACCAGAACTGAAGTTATGAAATACTCCTGCCTGCACTTCACTTTGAAGGATATCTCCTAAGGAATCACTATAAATCAGAAAAGGAAGGAATGAAAAGGAATGAATTGATCTGTTACTCATGCTTTGTGATGTTTGTTTGCGGTGTAACTCTCTGTGTGACTTTGTGTTATGTAATGTTTTTTCTGTTTGGTGTTCTGTAATATTTGTTTTTAGAATAGTTGGGCTTGTAATTTCTTTCATATGCATGTAACAATTATCATGGTTAAGCATTTGACTTTGATGTACTTGTTTGATTTGGGTAATAATAATTTACAGTTACCTTGACTAAGAGGGGTGATGATGTTGTTCCCTCTTCCACAAAGGCAAAGGGTCAAGCTTAAGTCATTGGGGAGAGTAAAACCATGGCTAAGAACCAATCTTTGTGTAATTGGCACTCCTACCTTGAAGATTTGGTCTTTATTCTTTAATTTGAGTAATTTTAGAATATGGAGTTTCAATCTTTGTGTTTTGTTTGTTTTCTACTTTGGATTGAAGCAAGCCAATGTACTCTTAGTTTTGTTTTTAATAAATTTTGTGTACTCTTATTTGCATCTCGCCATCTTCTTATTATTTTTTGGTTTCATGATGTGAGATTGATTGATTGTATGGATTCCCAATTCCCTTTGTGTGTAGCGAGACAGTACCCAGCTTGTGCATGTATTTTTCTTTCGTTTCAATGGAAGTTTTATTTTTTCATGTCCATATAATTGTTTGAAACAATGTTTATTTGATTGTTGTACATATATTGTCCGAAAAAGATTACCATTTTAAAATAGTTCTAGGGTTAAGTGCTAGACTACTGTTTAAAACGAGTATTTTTAACTTTTAAAATTGTTTTAGGCTTAATACGCACAATTTTCTTAAAAACAGTTTTCTTTACTTATTATAGAATAACCGTGAAAAAAAACGGTGTGACACACACTACAAGTAATACATTACGGTTTCTCAAAACTTTAAAAATAGTTGTAGGCTTAATAGTCTAACTACTGTTTAAAAAGGGTATTCTTAATTTATTATAGATAACTTGTAATAGATTACGGTTTATATGAATTTTAAAAATAGTTCTACGCTATATAAATATACTACTGTTACAAGGGAATCTTCTATTTTTATAATAAACAACTATGCAAAACAAAACCATACGAAACATACAACTTACAAAAGAATACTATTTCTTATAAGTTTAAAACAGTTATAAAATGAAAAACCAGACCACTGTTTAGAAATAGTAGTTTTAACTAATTTTTGATAACTGTGGCAACAAAAAATGTATTTTTAGATGAAACGGACTACTAATAAAAGATTACTATTTCTCACAATTTTTAAAACAGTTCTACCCTTAGTTTATAGACTACTATTACAAAAGAGTCTTCTATTCCCAATAGAAACAACAGTGGCAAAAAAACCATATGAAACAGACAACTAGCAATAGATAACTGTTTCTAATAAGTTTAAAAATAGTTCTAGACTAGAACACTAGACTACTGTTTAAATAAAGTATTCTTAACTTGTTATTGACAACTGTTGTAACAAAAAACTATATTTTGAACTGACACATACAACTAGTGATAGATTACCGTTTCTCGAAACTTTAAAAACAGTTTTAAAGCATAATAGCTAGACTACTGTTCGGCAGCCAAGAAAAACTCACAGTAGTCTGTTTTTTAACTACTGTGTTTCCATAAACAGTAGTTAATCAACAGTCGTCTGATACTGTTTTTGCCGTAGTGAGTTGATTCCCTTTTTGACATAGATCACACACTTCATCTTTATGTTTGGTGATTTTTGGCAGACCTCTCACAACTCCAGAATTTGACAAAGTTATCAAATCCTTGTAATGTAGGTGTCCCAACCTATATTGCCACGGCTTTTCATCCCTCTTACTGAAAGGTAACCATGCAAGGATAGGCAGCGGAATATAAAAATTTTAACATCCTAACATGATTATCTTGCCCAGAATCACGTACTAAAACTTATATTAGTAAGAAATTTTATACCTTTCTCCAGAAGGGGTAAAAATGAAGAAGTCGTAGGAAGAGCGTTGAAAGTGCAAACGTAAACGTTCAAGCGTCCGGTCTCCAACTTTGACACACGAACAACGCCAGAGTCTACCACAATCTTTATGCTAGTAAAGATTATAGTAGTATAAAATATAAAGATTAAAATTTGGGATAATAATAATCTTGTATATTTCTATAGGAAATATTTCTAATAATATTTAGAAAATATTATAGATATTTTCAACACACAAAATGATATTAATGGAACACAATAGAATTTTTCTCTCTCAAGAAATGATGGTGGCCAAAATTTTGCTTCACAAAAATCATTTAAAGTGGTTTGTGAAAAACCAATCTTTAAAGTGGACTAGTGATTCACTAAATGACAATTTAAGAAATTTTCCTTATCTTTAAAATACAAAATCAAACAAAACTTCACCCTTTGATCATCACATGGCCCAAAGATTGATATGAGAAAGTGAGAAGGATTTTAAAAATACTTCTCCACTTAAATATTCAAAGTGTATTTTATTTGACACAAAAAATTAATATAAAATTAATTTTAAGTCAAATAAAAATACCAATATCATTTTTAAACAAGTATACAAATATACTTTAAATAGTTTATGTCAAAATAATTATTTTCATAAAATATTCAATATAATATATATATACATATATTAATTGCCACACACACACACACACACACACATATATATATATATATATTGGTTCAAGTGAGAATGCGATCTTATGAAAGAAATAAGAATGAATCTGGTGCTTTAGATTGTGAGATCTAACTTCTAAGGGTCAGGATTGCATCAAAATTAGGTGAACCAAAATGGTTTGAAAATGCATCATGTCGAAATGCACCAAAATTCTTTAAAAATGCACTATCTCAAAATCTGAATGCAGGATGCAATCTGAGCCGCACGATGCATCCGATCCAAAGGCTATATTTTATTCTTATTTCTTTTACCAAGGTGCATTCTCACCTGAATCGGCCCATATATATATATATATATATATATATATATATATATATATTAATTTAAATAGTTTTTTATTAATAAGAAGGCAAACAAGTACAAGAGGAGGGGTCCAAGCCAAAGCTCCTCAAAACCGAATACACCAGCAAAAACAGACCAAGAAAGAGACGACATAGAGTCTACAAAAACTAAAGTACAAAACATTGAAATACAAATGCAACCCCAAAAGTGGATCTTCAAAGACTCCAATTATTAGCATGTGAACACAAGGAGACAGACCCGTAGGAGGCCCCCAACCTGCTGCCCGACAGTTCATGTTGTTCAAGCCTTCTTCAAAACAGCAACAGAGCCCGTTCCACAAAAGCTGCTGCATAACTTGGAAAAGTTCTCCTTAAGTGAAAAAGAAAAGCCCCAAAAACCATACGAGCCTAAGAAACTGACCGAAGGCAGTGAACATACCCAGAGAACCAAAAAACCAGCTCAAGTATGTTAAGACATCAAGGTAGAGGAGCCAAATGAACTACCCTACATTCTTCATCAAAGCTTGAGTATGCAAAACTGTTGATTCAAGAGAAGACCGAATAATAAGGCAGCAAAATTGTTGATTCAAGAGTAGACCGAATAACCAAAGCAACAAGAGACACACCAGACCTAAGACTATCATCAGTGCAATCCAAGAAGCAAAAGCCATAGTAGAACTATAACAAAAGCTAAGCCCAGCAACTCAGATTATGAGCCGATTTAAACGGAGCTAATTGGGGGATCTTCACCCTCATCTCCTGAGAGGAATTCGGCAACCAGCTGTTCATCAGCTCTGCAAAATGAAATGAAAATTGGGAATTTAGATCCTTCTATTTGGGCCATTCGCACCTTCTCCACGCTTTTTACTGTTTCTCGAGTTGCTCTCATTGTCTTCCCCGACATGTTGTGAACTAGACCCATTTTGAGTTTTTCCAACACCAATTTCTTAGCTAATGCCTCTTTGATTTGGCACACTACTGCTGAGAAGACGGTATCAAAATATGCATCAAAGGCTGCTTGAAATAGCCTTTGTATCATCATTTCTTCCTCTGGTACAGTATAAGAACCATCTTCTGGTATTATGACTTCCCTTTCCGCCAAGGCAATGTCCTGCTCAAACAGCTCTGAAGAAATAGATTGCACCAACTGATCTTCCTTTCCTCCCTGGGCCTGTAGCTCCTTAAAATCATTCTCAAAAGTAATAGAAACTGATCCTTTTTCCTCACGTCTAACATAGGTCTTGGTCTTATCCCCTACCTCAGACTCCCCACATAGTTTCAAAGCTTCCTTCATACTTTTGATGAAGATGTTTATTCCTGCATTTTTGGAACCTACTGGGATGCAAATTCTAGACATGTCCATCTCAAATCCCCCACTGAGCATAACAAATTCACCATAATTGTTTGAATCCCAGTGGAATTTAGTGGTGAGGGCTCCTTCATACCTTGAGATAAGCCACCCCTTCCTCTATATATATATATATATATATATATGTATGTATGTATATATATATATATATATATACATATACATATACATATATATACATATATATATATATATATATATATATATATAAGGATCCCCCTTGGTGAGATGGTCTAAAGCTTAAACGGGGATCCTTACGACTCGAGTTCGATCCCCAGAGAGGGCGACTTTGGGGGATTTTTAGAAAAGTTAAGCGTGCTGCTGCTGGAGTAGTGAGAGGGATGGGTGACCCCCTGGGAAGGCTACCAGGAGTGGCTCTATGTGGTATTCCGTACATTAGTACATGTGAGAATATGACTATTAGATTCATGTCATTCATATTGACCCATCATTATGAACAAACATCTTGATTATATTTATAAGTATGGACGACTCCGATATGTGAAAACATATTACACTTCATATCCAACATCGTTGACGACAAGGCATGTGTATTTATATTTGGATAACATTCCAAAATGAATCTCCTTGATATGTATACGTGTATCTTGTATCTTGTGCTATCTACTATGCAACCATGAAAATTATGTGGCCAATGTGATGCGTGGTGTTTTAGTATAAATATGTTATCGATCTCTCGCGTTATGGTACCACTCAGCTTTATGCTGAGCGTGTAGTCATTTTGTCTACACGTAGATTGAAGCACAGGTTATGTGAAACACCCCCTGAGGACAAAGAGACGATAGGATGGCAGGTTAACATGCATGATTTTCACAAGTATTGCATTTGAGGTTTTGGGCTTGACCCACATCGTTGTATTTGTATTATTTAAGTCTTCTGTTATCTCCGACATTTTGTAAAAACAACGATCCCAATTTAGTATGCTGTACTTTGAAGTTTTGTTTTATGAATTTTATATATTTTTATTTTTAAAAGGTTTTAAAAATATTTTTCATGTTTCACCTTAATTCCTATAATTCTAGGTTATACGAATTGGGGTATTACAAATATTCTCTTATCCTTTGTCCTCCATAAGCTTAATTGTCAACATGGAAAACATCTAACTACTAAATTAGTTTTTCATTCCATGGGTACTTGAGTTGAGAAAGAAATATGGAGTAGATGATTGAATGAGGAAAATATCTTTTTGTTGTATTTCAGTTTCTCCAAACTTTTATTCTGATTAATAAATTGCAGAGGGTCTCCCATAATGTTTGGACAGGCTTGGGTTTTTTCTCATACCCAAGGAAAAGGAATTAACAAAACAACATTATGTCTTCTTCTTCTTCTTTCAACACCCATCTCTGCCATGTATTCACTAGACAATTGGACATATTTTTATATGAATGTTTTTCTTCAGAACTTACGGGATTGGGGGACTAATGAATCTAAGAAAAAATCACAAGGGAAAAAAATAGCTGGAAAGGTAGCCTAGATAAGTGTGCCACAGGAATATACGCAGGTTCCTGTCATTTCGAGAAAATCTCACAAATGCGGTAAGAAGTAAGAAATAGAAATGATAAGATTAGCTTCATATGTTAATAATATATAACATGTGAACTTCAATTTCTTAATTAACTCTATATATAGATAAATACTAGAGGAGAGAAATGAGCCCTCATTCGTACTTTTTTGCGAACAAAGACAGATAAACACGATCAAGTGACATTTGTTGATGACAAGTCCCAGGAAGTAGCGATAAGTTAGTCATTTGTGCACATACATTATAATACATATGTTTGTTATGCTAAGACTATAATATTGTGTGAAGGCAACATTTTATGCAATGGAGCAGATCACACAAAAGGATAATGTTCAAGCCTCCAAGGAGGAGTTGTACTACTACTCCATTGATGGACATGATCCTAAAAAACATGTCTTTGGGGTAGGAAAGATGTCAAGGACTATGCCTCGTGAGAGATCTTTCAAATGTCATCGTAGAAGTGTAAGTTTTGCTGTTGAATCATATGCTATCTCTCAACCCTTTGTGATGCAAGCTCTCAAGGGGGATATAGTCCAATTTCCATGGGAACCCAGTGCGCAAACAATCCTAGAAGAGATGCATAACTTGTTTGGAGACCATTTACCCCGTAGAGAAGAAAGACCTGACGGAGACGGAAGGGAACATTTATGTTAGCGAATGTTTAATTATTTTAATGTGCAACAATAGATCAGATATTATTATTTAGATGTTTGACAAGTCTGAGAAGTTCCCATGACATTGGAACCCCATGTCAAGTGAACCGGGAGCACTACGGTCATTCGTAAATTTGACGATCCCTACCCTCTCAGTAAATCCCCCCACCCTGCCCTGACCCGAACACACCCCCACTATTAGTCATTCTGCCCACGCCTTAGAGGGGGGTGAATAAGGCGTTTAAAAGTTTTTCGGAGTAAGATAAAAATGGTGTTGGCAAATGTGAAGGTAATAAATAAAACGCAAAATAAAAGCGTAAATAAAATGCACACCGATTTTATACTAGTTCGAAAACTTCCTTCACCAGTACCTTGAGGCTCCTCCTCAAGGATTTCCGAATCCACTAAATCCTGGTCTCTTGAACTCCATCAAAGCACCACACAAGTTTGGCAAACAACCCTTGCCAATAGGATTCACTCCGAGATTTTACAACGGCTATCTCGAACCGCTAACAATGAACATTTAACGACTATCTTCTACCGTACCCCCAAGGATTTCAAAGGCTATCCTTCAACCTTTACCCAAGGATTTATACGGCTATCCCTGACCGTTACAACGTGAGAATATAACAGCTATTCTCGAACTTAAAAAGATATGTTTAAAGAACACAAGAAATGTACCAACACAATGGCTTGAATACAAAATTGAAGAACAAAACTTTAGACGGTGTAGAAGGAAAATTATACCCTCTCAAAAGATACAAAATACACTTATGAATATGAGAGTATATAACTAAAACACAAGCTCAAAGTGTGTGTATAAAAATCTGGAGAATTAGGCTCTTAAAATAGCCAAAATATGAAGAATTAAGAATAAAAGAGCAAACACAAGGCTACCACTCACCCCCTTAAAATAGCCTTTTATATTGTTTGTTAAAATCGAAATACGAGGCTTAACAAACCAAGGCTAACACTTACCCCCTTCAATTGTACCCCCAAGTTAATTTTGACTTTGGAATCAAAATTGACTCCAATGTCAAAATTAACTTGGGGTGAAATTGAATGGGGAGGGGGTGTTTTCAGGTCGAGGCGGGGTGGGGGGGTGGGGGGGGAAGGAACTATCAATTTTACGAACGGGACACCAGAGCGCCTCCGGGTCATCCCATGACATTACCGGTCAATGTCATGGGAACCGCCCAACAAACAAGTATATGAAGGTTATTTTACTTTATGAATAGTATTGAAATTTTGGCTTTGTTGAATACATGTGTGTTTGAGTATTCACCATATATATATAGATTGTGCATAGAAATGACTTCTAAGTTGGTATAAAATTGAACAAGCACTATGTCGTACACTTTTTTTTCAATTTTGCAATGGAACATTTTGTTGCAGTTGATACATTACCAATTTTTGTTGAGAATAAAAAAAATTTCGTAGCAAACATTAGCAATGGAGTTGCTGTTGAACTTTTTCCGTAGAATTTTTTTTGCAACAGAATATATGATATAGAAGATGAATTATATTATTTAATTAGTATTTATTAATTAGTAGTGTTATATAGGTACTCATGATTAGGTTTTAGTATGGGACCCAAGCCCATTAAGTTAATTAGGGTTTCTCGTATCTCTATATATTGTACTCTCATATTATTATTATTATTCAATCAATAAAGAATAATCAAATCCTAATCTCCTTCTCTATTCTCCTGGAGCTCAGAAACGCTCAAAGTTTTCCATCTTTCTCTACCTCTTCTTCTTGGAGCTTGAAGAACGCTCGAAGTTCTTCCCTATCTGATACGATATTCGTATCAATTGGTAATCTCATTGCTTGAACTCGCCAAAAAAAACCACAAAAAAAAAGCAACCTAATTTTTTTTCTTCGAGATCAGATCAATCGCTCCAAGTTATCGATCTGATTTACATCGAAAAATAGCCGTCCTTTGCATCCTTAATTGAACAAGTTGGTGAATAAAAGAAAACATATCCGCGTAGAGGATATGTTTGGCCATTTGGAAAAGAAATTGATGCACCCCTCAAGCAAGTCTGCGTCGTGCCCACTCATCATATCGAAGCAGCACAAGAATTTTGCAGTAAATTGTGTTCTACTTCATCAAGTTTGGACGCTACAATTGAATACAAAGCAGCAGTGGGAGTTTAGCCCTTGGTACGGTAATTCAAAAATGAATACCTTTACTCAATCTTTGACTAAAATGCATCAAGATTTTTCTTTTCGGTTGGAGACCCGATTCAAGCGATTAGAGACTTTGCTTATGTGTACTTGTGCACTCGACAAACTTATTAATTTGCTAGAGATGGTTTTATATGGAGATCTTGAGCATGACAAGGAAGTGTGTGCACTTTACGATCACATAGACGAAATTATAAAGAATCTCTAATCATTTCGTCACATTAAAGGTCAATCAAATTATGATTCTGACTTGCACACATTTGACATTGAAATCTCTTGCGCGATACAAGGAATTGGTCCGTGGGCCCCCAATTTTTCCGAGTTTGATTTCTTGGGAGTTACAAAAGTTTAGAACAGATATGTTGTGCGCTATAAAAATTCTCATCGATACTCCATCTTCTGCGCCAAATCTGGTCTCTACAGTAATTGAGCAAAATGCTGAAGCACATGATCAATCATCCATGGAGGAATCAAGCATTGACTCACAAGTTGGAGATCAAGTGGACATTGGGCCTGGAGCCATAAACCAAGATAACGGGAGTTCCAACGTTGTGGACAAAAATGAAGGTCCTCTTGCAGAAGATGTTGCTAATGTCGACAAGCTAGATTCTTCTTTTCAGGAATGTTATATCTCAGCTTGTGTGGTCATTGCAGAGTATGATCTTCCAAAAAGTGTTGCCAAAGAGACAGATGCAGATGGTAAACAAGCGCGCTCACCAATTTTGATTGACACCATTAAGTTGTTTGACATTGTCGATGTGGTCAAGACGGAGCACCTGGTTTCACCGAGGCCAACTATATATGTTATGTGCCCTGTCTCATTTTTCCATCACTTTGCTGCAAGAGCCAAGGTGGTTGAAGATTTAAAGAGTGGACTGTTCATTTGGTTCAACATTCTTTCTCCGGTCGTAAAGCACGAGTGGGAGCCTCCACCTTGAGGACAAGGTGGCTTTCTAAGGGGGTGGGAATGATACAGAAGATGAATTATATTATTTAATTAGTATTTATTAATTAGTAGTGTTATATAGGTACTCATGATTAGGTTTTAGTATGGGATCCAAGCCCATTAGGTTAATTAGGGTTTCTCGTATCTCTATATATTGTACTCTCATATTATTATTATTATTATTCAATCAATAAAGAATAATCAAATCCTAATCTCTTTCTGTAACACCCGCCTTCCGCGGACCCGGTTCACCCGCGACCCAATGGACCGGTAGGGTTACATGGGCGGTCCGAGAACCGTCCGTAGAGAAAAAAATGCATTAAAGTCTATTTATTATGTAACGGTTGGGTTTAATTGATGAAATAAATGATAGGAAGTTATTTGCAAAACATGTGTGACATAAATGCAGAGTAAAAGCGGAAGTAAATAAATAAGTAAAACGACAAATGGTGGGTTCATGCCCAAATGATTAATTAATTAAATGTATTTAATTATTGAACTTGTCCATGCGCCGCCCATCTTCCCACCATCGCTGTCCTCCAGGGTTAGCATCCGCACCGTCATGTCTACCTGCGTGTAGCAAAAACAACTACACGCTCAGCATAAGCTGAGGAGTAAATCTAACAAAAGAACATAAAGTGATAACCCATATGGCTATACACATATTAATACCTGTACTTAACGTACAGAAAATCACATGTTTACTAACTGTTTAATTTGCACCTGATGGGATATTTTTTACACATAACAAAATGAATAACAACCACATTGAATGATGGTGTGATGTGGAACATACATGATGATGATGACCACCTTGAATGTTGACGATGCATGACTTAAGCTATTAGGGACACCCCCTGACTTAGTCTCACTTGACAGGATCACCCCTGCACTCCGGTAATGGCCCGGGCTCGACAAAACGTCGCAAGTGAACTAGCAAAAACCGGGTGGTAGCCGTAGCCTGACTACCATGTACGTACACAAAGCCCACCTGATGAAAACCCGTTGGATCCCAAAGGTTCCTGGACGGGCCCACTATAGTAGGCGCACGAAATCCTGACCTCCCTACAGCGGTATGCACATGATGATGATCCTAGTACATGCGTCTAGAATGAACATGATGAATGCTTGATGTATTTAACTTTGGTCAACGCCAAGAATATATCAACTAAATAACACACATAATGAATATTAACATTTCATGCAAACACACAATCAGATTCTGAGTCAAACTGGTCAAATAGGGCTCGTTCTACAAACTACCTGAAATTCTGCCTGCGGAACGGTCGACCGTACCCTACCGGCGGTCGACCGTGGGCTATGGTCTGGGGTCTGGGTCTCAGACGGTCCACCGTGGTCTTCCGTCATGGATGACGATCGACCGTCCCGGCGGTGACCGTTGGACTGGCCGAGGGTACGGTCCACCGTCTGAAGTAACGGTCGACCGTCCCGGTGACAGTCTTCTGTCCTTGGCTACGTTTTGATCCATTTTGCAATCCTAACACCTTGATTCTTTTTAGAACAATAATACAAACATTGATAAATATATTCCTAGTGATTCCTAGACCAATATTTATAAGTTTTACGTAGTGAACGTTTTGATGGCTAACCTACAAACATGCATAGATTCTACGTAGGTTGCGTACGATATTCCTATGAATATAACGACATAGATTATAACTAAATGTTCTAGAATTAGAGGGGACAACTACTCACCTCTAAATGATGTGTTGAAACTACGAATGGATGACGATGAACGAACAAATAAATGAATGGTTGAACGACGAACAATGTACGACTTCTCGTGTGAGCTTCTCCTCTTCTACCTCCCCGTCTACTTGCCGGAAAACCTTCTGGAGCTGCTAAGGCCTCGTCGAACATGCAAGGGGAGAGGAAGAGATGGGTGTTATGGTTTGCGGAGGTTACACATGATGAGAGAAATGAAGGGGAAGAGGAGTTTTATAACCATGAGGAGTTATGGGAGTTTATGGAGAAATTATGATGGGATATGAATGGGGGGTTATGGGAGATGAAGAGTGTGGCGTGGGAGAGGATTGGATGGGGAGTTATCTCCCTAAAATTTACTCCGTTGTGTAAAACCTGAGCTGAACGGTATGCGGTTTTTCCCCCGAACGGGTCCGAATTGAGATCAGTTTGTGTTTCCAGAATCAGACAGTCAAAACGAGTTCAATGACATGTTCAAATAATTTTTCTAAAAACTTTATTTTCAAACTTCCGGGTCCACCCCAATCATTAATTAATTTATTTAATTAATGTTGAGAGGTCCGTTATTAAAACATCTTTTTATATTAGAATACATTAGCTTTGGAAAGCCATTTAAAGAGATCGAAATCTTTATTTTTATTATTAAAAATAATGAGTCTCATTAAATAAATAATATTTATTTATTTAAAATATTGGCTAACTATTAGGCCGGTTTGTAGGGCGTTACACTTTCTCTATTCTCCTGGAGCTCGGAAACGCTCGAAGTTTTCCATCTTTCTCTACCTCTTCTTCTTGGAGCTTGAAGAACGCTCGAAGTTCTTCCCTATCCGATACGATATTCGTATCAATATATAGTTGCAAACTTTGGTTGCAATATGTTGCAACGGTAGTTACCGTTGCAAAATGTAGCAAGGGAATGTCTGTTGCAATACTTTTGTTGCAAAGTCCACTGCAGAGCATTGGAACTGAACTTCTGTTGGATGAGTGCGTTTGCAACAAGGGTTTCTGCAACGGTTGAACTGCAACAGAAAAGCTGTTACAATAAGCATTAGCAACAACATTATTAATAAATGCAACCAAATGTGTAGTTACAATATTGATATTTTCTTGTAGTGCACTTACCCATCCCTTATTTTAGGATTAAGCTATGTGTACCCCAATATTTATACCACAAATTGTACCCCGCAGGTTTGCACTAACATTTTGTGTTGGTGTAAAACTAATATTTTGTTAACGCACCAACATTTGTGTCTGTGTACATTTTTGTTAACGCACCAACACTTATGTCGGTGTAAATCATCAAAATGTCTGTGCAAAGCTGTGGTGTACAAGTGGGGTACATTTTTTGGTGTAATTGTAGCATGGTTCCTTATTTTATGTTTACCAACTAACATGCACTTTTTCATTTCTTTAATGGATAAATCTACTTTTAGTAGTTGGTACTATAAAATATTATCTCAAAATGAATTTTAAAGATTTG
Source organism: Cuscuta campestris (assembly GCA_900332095.2). Taxonomy (NCBI): domain Eukaryota; kingdom Viridiplantae; phylum Streptophyta; class Magnoliopsida; order Solanales; family Convolvulaceae; genus Cuscuta; species Cuscuta campestris. The sequence goes on from OOIL02000560.1 coordinate 1,028,277, forward strand.
ATCTTACATTTTGTATTACTTTGTAATATAATTGTGAGATACATGGCTTACATTAACATAAAATGTCAGTATTACAATTTTACGAATAACCAACTTTTTGATTTTGTGAATATAAGCCATAAAAAGACAAATATAAATCTCAAAATTACATTTTGAAATACTCCCTCCATCATAAAATGATCTTCTCAGTCACTATTCACATGGTCAAGCTTTAATCGTTTTTTATCTATTTCCGTTAATTATTTGATAAAATAATATAATCATGTCACCTCTTGTGTTGTAGATCTTTTGATGTAATTTAAAATATACTCCATATAATTTTATTTTTAAAATTTTACAGTACTTATAATCAAATAAATTGAATTGAAAAAATATTTTAGTCAAACTTCATAAATCAAATTGAGAATATCATTTTAGGACGGAAGGAATATAATCTTTAACCTTTAGAGTACACCTATGGCTATCATAGTTGCTCTTAAATTTTTATGAGAATTAAATTATTTGTATCCAAATTAAAAATTATACCACATTTTGTCACATTTTGTATCCCGAAAGTATACACTAATATTTTGTGCTGGCACAATGCTAGTATCATGATTTAGAATGACACAAAATATTAGTGCAATTTTTTTGAATGAACTAGCATTTATGTCAGTCTAAACTATTAATATACTTGTGCATCTCTTTGAGTTATAACTTAGTGTATACTTATTGGAGCTAACATACTTGTTTGGAGCATGCTACATGTACTCCAAAATTTGTACTTCATTTGTACAACAAAATTATGCACTTACATTTTGATGGTTACACTAACACAAGGTATTGGTGCGTTAACAAAAATTTACACTGAGCTGACACAAAGTGTTGGTGCGTTAACAAAAACGAGCATTACACCAACACAAAATATTGAGATAGAAATAGATTTACCATACTTGTTTTTATAACTTGTTTTTATGAAGTTCAAAAGATAAAGCAACATGCACATACTACGTACACACGCATTTCAACGTTACCTATTCCCGACCCTACAAATGATTCTCATTCGGAGGAGAGGACGAAGATGGAGTACAGTACAAATATTCCCTCTACGAATAAAGCATGGTTGGTCTAGCTGGCTGGCTGACATTATTATTACCATGAATTATTGATCATATCCAGCTAGCTCTTTCAACTCAATTTGACACCTTCACGTACGCTAGAGATCATCTCGCATTTTATGTTTGGTAACCCCACTCCATTTACACCAAATGTACCCTAAAACAAAAATGAGTATACATAGATGTTCAATATCTCGCACAAGTATTAAATGTTTATGCGTGCCTATTTTTATTTCTTGATGTACTTCAAGAGAGGTTTCTCTAAAACTCTTCCAAACTTTATTTACTTTTTTTGTTTAGTACTTCTAGTTTCGTATAATTATTGATTAGTTTTAAAATATGTACTACATAATTTTATTTTGTTGATCATATCGTTTACACAAACGGCAGTACAGTTCAAAGACATCGCGTTCTACTAAACAGCCAGTAAAGAAGGTATACTTTACAATGGACATGTTCAAAAGTGGAGACACTTACCTGTTCTTTGCAGGTTTTCAACCGTGGGATGTTGTCGACTCCCAAGTCAATTTTCATTCATGTGGGGGATTGTTTGAATTTTTGGCATTTTTAATAGGCATTAAATAGACCAACTTGGGTATATTTGTCAATAGGTCCAGTAACGGTTTTAACCGTTAATTAATGGATGTGTGTTCTCTTAAATGAGATAAATGTTTTGATAATTTATACATCAAAAATGGTAGAAGGTGAATGAGAAATTGATTCTCAGAATTAACCCGTCAATAAAAGAATATGGTAAGGATTGCAATTTTTGCAATTTTACTGAACCAATCTTCTATTATTAATTTTACGTATTGTTTAAAATTAGTCCATTTTTACGGAGTTAACTGGCCATTAATCTCCAATTATTCGGGACAAATTTTAAACGGAGCGTAGCGTAACGGACGTGTTAATGGCTAATTAATCACCATTAACACGCCATTAGTGTGCCACAAATGCCATGATGAATACTAAGGGTTAATGGTGTAGGAGTTACACTTTTTAAACTCCTTAGTTATAAAAATCAAAGGCCTCTCCATTTTTTCTTGTGTGCCTTACGTGAGAAAGAAAAAAACAGAAAGGGAAAACATTCTTGTTTTAATATTTAGAGAGGGCTCTTGATTTACCGACTAAATTTTCTGGCTATCCCCTTTAAAGTTTTTGGTCGCCAACGTTCCTACGTTGTTCTTGTTCGTTTGTGTGTGGTTGGTGCGTACAATCTCCACACACGATAGCGGTTTTATCCTGGGAGGAGAGTACCCACGTTTTTCCAGTACGGTAGGCGGGCACTACTACCTTAAGGACAGCTCCGGCGACTCCGCTGTCCTTCACGGTGTTTTGTTTTGCAAGTTTAGTTCATACAGACCTTACTGCATTCTGCCCTAGTGCATAATGTCCTCGCAGCCCAGTGCATAACGTCCTTGCTGTGCAGTGCATAATGTCCTCGATGTCCAGTGCATAATGTCCTCATACAACAAGGCCTTTTGAAAATATAGAAATTTATTTTCAACTTTGTTTATTTTGTAATATTCTGGATAAATTATAAATTCAGAATTTTATTTATTTTTTATTTTCGAGGCTGTTCATCTTCCCCGTCCGTTGTAATCCGTACGAGAATTGTAACAATATAACATTATACATTGGCATATCTTTCATTATACATTAACAGGAATGTCATTATACAATGTCAAAGTTGGCATTATCTATTTAATTTGTTTAGCATTACGCATTCTGTTAGGCATATATGGCAAGAAGTGTAGTTATGGTAGAAGTGTTATTTATGTTAGTTTACATATTTGGTGAATCCTAATTCATGTAGGGATCCTCACCTATATAAACACCCATGTATACAATTATTCAGTTGAGTTGGATTACTAAATCAACATGGTATCAGAGCACAAAGATCCTAACCTCTCTCTTCCTTTGCTGCGCTAATCACCGAAAAAAATCGGCAGAGCCGATTCCTCCACTGTCGATCACGCCGTGCACAGCCATGGCCTCTTCCTCGTCTGATCCTATGGATCGTCTTCCTACGGGTCTCAAGTTGTTTGTCCGGAATCTTCAATCTCTCACCCCGGTCAAGCTTGATGACACCAATTATCCCTCTTGGTCGGCTACCGTCCGTGCAAATCTTCTCGCTCATCGTCTTCTCGGCTATGTGGATGGGTCTGAACCATCTCCTCCGTCTTTTGTCCTTGATGAGAAGGCTGCGGCACCTGGCAAGGATGAACCGCCGGTTATGAAACCAAATCCGGCCTATGAATCCTGGAATATTATTGATGCTCAAATTCGGGTCTGTCTCCTTGCTATTGTCTCACCCACGGTTCAAACACATATTAATGCTCTTCCCACCTCGGCTGCAATTTGGAATCATCTAGAACAACGGTACAATTCTCTTTCCCGAACTCATATTTTTCAACTGAAGGAGCGACTACATGGTGTCACTAAAGGGACCGATTCGATGCAATCCTATTTGGACACTGTTCTCACGATTGTGTCGTCTCTAAAACTGGCTCATGAAGAAATTTCTGAACAAGATATTATTCTCTGCGTTCTTCGCGGTCTACCG
>OOIL02000560.1:1046805-1061450 GCA_900332095.2 Cuscuta campestris
ACCCATTCCCGAAACCCAAACCCCATCTCAACCCACTGTCCCCTCTTCCTCACACGCACAGCCGCACCTCCCCACCCCAACCTCCTGTCCTAGTACCCCACATAACCCAATTCCCACTTCACACAATGTTCCTGGATCGTCACCACCCTCTCCACCACCTCCGCCACCTCCCCCACCCCAACGCCACCCTATGCAGACCCGTGCCCGTAGTGGCATCTTTAAACCAAAACTTTACTCAACCTCTACTCTTTCTTCTGCTCCACCCACCTTTGAGCCTGTCACTTATAGAGATGCAGCTAAAAATAGACATTGGTGTCAGGCTATGGATGAAGAATTCTCTGCCTTGATAAATCAAAAAACATGGGTACTTGTCCCAGCACCCTAAGGTCGGTCTCCTATTGGTTGTAAGTGGGTCTATAAAATCAAGCGCAACACAGATGGCTCGGTCTCTAGGTACAAGGCACGATTGGTGGCCAAGGGCTATACTCAGGAATATGGGCGGGATTACTCTGAAACCTTTAGTCCGGTTGTTAAGCAACAGACTATTCGGCTTGTTCTCTCTTTGGCAGTCTCTCATAATTGGGCACTTCATCAACTAGATGTTACTAATGCCTTCCTTCACGGCGAGGTTTCTGATCTCATCTATATGCAACAGCCTCCTGGATATGTTGATGCACAGTATCTCGACTATGTGTGTCAACTGCAGAAATCCATTTATGGCCTTAAACAAGCTCCCCGTGTCTGGCATACGCGCTTGTCCAGCTTTCTTCTAGCATATGGTTTTCGCCAAACTGCACATGATACCAGCCTTTTTATTATGCATACATCTCAGGGTACTCTTATTCTCCTTGTCTATGTTGATGATATCATTGTTACAGGAAGTACGCCTGCTCTCATTAGCCGCTTCATCCAGACCATGCATAAAGAATTTCAAATGAAGGATCTTGGTCCTCTAGGTTACTTTTTGGGCCTTGAAGTCAAGCGCACTTCCACCTCTCTTCTCCTCTCTCAAGAGAAATATGCACGTGAGCTAATTCATAAGGCTGGGCTGGAGGACTGCAAACCGGCGCCAACTCCCATAGCAGTCCGCACGGGTGAAGACGGTGCGGCCAAGCCCTTTGCTAATCCGACTTTCTTCCGAAGCATTGTTCAGTAACTCACCAATACGAGGCCTGATATTCAATTTGCTGTGAACCACGTGTGCCAGCGCATGCATGCCCCTACGGATCAAGACTTCAACTCTCTCACCCGAATTCTTCGCTACATTCAAGGAACCATTGATCATGGTTTAGTGTTTCGGCCGGGTAAGTCGGCACTCTATGCCTACTCCGATTCTGACTGGGCCAATGACATGACAGATGGTAGGTCCGTTACAGGTTATCTGATCTACTTGGGTCCCAATCTTGTCTCCTGGTGTACAGAAAAGCAAAGCCGTGTTTCCAAGTCCTCGACTGAGGCCGAGTACAGAGCCCTTTCTGCTGCGGCGTCCGAGGTGATGTGGTTATCCTATCTTCTCAATGATCTTCGTGTTCGGATGCCTCCACCACATCTATTTTGTGATAACCAGTCTGCTATTTGTCTTACCAAAAATCCGGTGTTTCACAAACGCATGAAGCATGTTGCCACAGACTGTCATTTTGTTCGAGAGCAGGTCATTGCTGGAGCCATGACTATCTCACACGTCTCATCTACCGATCAGTTTGCTGACCTACTCACGAAGGCCGTACCCTCTCCACGTTTTCGAGCTCTTGTGTCCAAGCTTCCACTCGTTTCACGACGTTCAGCTTGAGGGGGGATGTTAGGAAATAATTATATAGTATCTATATTTATGGTAATAGTTTATTCATAGTAGGAGTGTATTCTCTCCTATTCTCCTACTCCTGTTTATGGTAGGATTTCTCCTATATATATTGTTTTGTACCCTTCAATATTCTCTTGAGTAAATTCAATATTCCAATAATTGTAAAGGTTGACTTCAGGATGGGAAACTTTGGTGAAGGAATCTGAAAAGAACTTGATGGCCTCTCTGCAAATCTGTTCTTCAGTAAATAGTGAATTACCATTCTCATCTATAATAGATGTAATGTTTGACAAAAGAGTGAAAAAACTTAGAATTGTAGTCCCCCTCACTCATCCACTTGATATTGGCTTTTTGCTTCCAATAAGCTACTTCTCTATTAAGACTAATGATAAGATTGGCACACGCTAAGTTTGAAGCAACCCTTGTTTCATCAGTGGGGTTGCTTTCAAACTCTTCTTGAGCTTTACTGGCCTTAACCTTATTGTCCTTAACATCTTGAAAAATATTGAAAAACTTCTCTTTGTTCCATCTGGAGAGAATAGGTTTCAGGCCTTTAAGTTTATTGGCTAGTCCAGACATACCCCATGTTCTTGGGGTAGAGCTCGATTAGTCTTTAATAGTGAAATAAAAGCTGTGATGAGTGGTCCAGACTTTTAAAAATCAGAATGGTTTAGGCCCTTGAAAATTATCTTCTTTACACCTTAGCAGAATTGGTTTGTGATCCGAAGTAGTTTTGCTAAGATGGCTAGTGCTGATATCATTGAAGAAGGCAGTAGAGTGAGAGTTTATAAGGACCCAATCCAACCTTCTCCATAATTTGCCTTTGTTTCTAACACCTGGTCAGGTAAAAATTCCTCAGAGAAGGGAGGGGAGATCAGACCACAAGCCTCAACATAGTTTCCAAACTCTTCCATCACATCTGGAGAAGGGAGGGGAGATCAGACCACGACATCCCTCTCAGTGCCACCTCAGCTTTTCTATCTCCCATCACAACCCATCACACTGCAGGGGTGTAAATCACACCCAATTTTTTAACACATTTAAATGAAAATAACTTAAAATAAGACCATTAAAAAAATATTTCATTAAAATGCAAATTTAAAATTATATTGACATAATGCAGGGAAAAAAGAACTAAGAGCGATACAATACGAAATTGAAAATAAAAAACAACTTGATTGAAAAAATCAAAGATCCGCCGCCGAAGTCATCCGCTGCACTCCCAAGCCACTTCTGGCTTATTTTGTACTTGAATTGTTCTACATCCACGTGCTCTAGAGGTGGCAAATGACCAGTACTTGACATAAGAATTTCATATTCTTTGTACTCATTCTTTTTGTGCTATAGGCGGAGTGCTTCCTCAGCGGCCTGACTTTTTTCCGAATTTTGTCAGACTATAAATCGTTGAAGGTGGCCATGGTGGTGACGAGCTCGTCGATAATTGCCTCTTTGGACCCGGACGCCATTGAAGATGATGCCCTATTCACCTTTTCCTTATCACTACAAATGGGCCATGTCTGCTCTGGAGGGGTCAGAATGTCATCGTCGTCGTCAGTAAGCAACATCGACGTCCAACGAGCGTCGGACCCCCCGGGGTTACTCTTATCTCCAGACTCCGACGTCTTGGTCCGTTTTGTCTGGGAGACCTCACTCGGCACCGGAGCCCACTTTGGGTGTGCAAACAATATCTCCCACGCTTTGATGTGTGGGAAAGATGTATTATACCGCTCTTGGTACGTGTCCAAGGTCCTTTTTAAAACATCTTCGTCACTAGCTCAGCTTTGCAGAGTGAGGGCGACAGAGTTGTGTATATCGGCCAACTTGTTGACTTTTGCATTCAAGTCGCAGTATTTGGAGAAGATGGTGTCGACGTTGCGGTAGGGCTCAATGTTCATAAGGGCGTGGAATATCGTCGTTACCCTAGCCCAAAAGCCCTCCGCATTTTGGGCCGTCCCTAAACGTGAAACAAAATAGTGAGCAAAAAAAATATACTTAAAAATTGTAAGAAAAAATGTAAAGTAATAAAATTAACCTTTGATTGGGTCTTCGGAAACGTACACCCACGCCCAGGCCAGCGTGTCCTCCTTCGTCTGGGCCCACACTCGCTTCGCAATCTGACTCGTTGAGTCTTCATTGCGCATGCCCTTTCCTTTGCATTTTTGGGTTCGTTGCGTTTGGGGGACGCTCTCAACGGGCGTCAGGCCGTTCTTGGAACTTGTGATGGATTTTGTAAATAATTGCATTGCCACTCGAGAAATTGCAAATAGTTAGGATCCATAATATGGTTTTTGACAATATTTAGAGAAATTTTTAAAAAATAGGTTGAGAGAGTATATTGAGCGAAGGTGAGATTTTTTAAAGGGGTGGAGGGGGGTTTAAATAATAATTTTTGAAAAAATAAAAAAATTGAAAACTAGCCATTAAACGGCTAGTTTTGTGGGAGGAACAACAGTGTTGATCGTGATGGCTATCACCCCCATCACGGTCACCTTGTAGGGAGCGGTGTTCAACGCCGTGATGGCAGGTGATATGGCGCCACCTGGCTATCACGACACCACCACGATTTCCATACCGTGTGGTCTAAGAAATACGAGTACCAACTAACACGTAGTATTTATTTTGACGGAGTATTTGAGTTTGGATTTAGTTTGTGGGATACTGTACATCCAAAATCTCTGCAACCATCGCCCACAAAAAGAGTTTATTGCACCATGACCCATTTGATTTGATAAATGTACATTGTGATTTGATAAATGTACATTGTTACCACATTTTCATTTTTTTTTTGTCCAAAAGAGGTCTTTATGATCATATCGGTTCATTTCCATGATACAAAAATCAATGAAATATTTGCTTTTTTCACTAAAGCTCATATCTCATTTTTTTAATTCATTGACTTTGTACCGTTTTTTTATTTTAATCAAAATAAAAATAAAAATAGAATAGAAAAAGAAAAGTATATGAAAAAATACTTTTATAGAATAGGGAAAATTAAGTCATAATATCAATATATGATTAACTGTATATTAAAAAGACATTACTCAGTATTCTTTTGTTCCCGATATATTAAAAAAACTATTTTAGACAAAAAAAAAACAAAAATATTTAATTTGATAAATGAAGTTAAATCTTTTTTATTTTGTTATTTCAAACACAAACATTTTTTATTTTTTAAAATTTTTAAAATATGTAGCTTTGAAAAAACAATTTTCTATTATTACACACAAACATTTTTCTTCTCTTTATGAAAAAAGAAAAGAAAAACAATAAAGAAAAAGGAGAGGAGGCATTGGCGCCTATTTCTAAAATCATAGGGGCAGTGAAGTTATTTACCTAATATTGTGAAGATAGTTTTATATAGAAGAACATTGACATAGCAAAATTAGAAACATGAGAAACAAGTCAAGCAGCCACCTAACTTTTAAAACCATAGAAATTAAGAGTGGGATATGCTAGGGGTACACCAAATGTGTACCCCAAATGTACACCTCTCCCCTTTCTACCATTTATTTTATTTTGTTTTTATTTTTCATTTTTTTTTTGAATTTTTCTTGCCTTTTTTTGTGGTGATGGAGGGGGTGGGGGATGTTTGGGGTACACTTTTGGTGTACCCCTAGCATTTTCCAATTAAGAGTACACATCTTATCTTACTCTATACAAAGAGAAAGGATTATGCTATGTGTACCCCAAGGGTTGTACCCCAATTTGTACCCCGCAGTTTTGCACCAACACTTTGTGTTGGTATAAAACTAATTTTTGTTAAATGCACCAACATTTGTGTCCGTGTGAATTTTTATTAACGCACCAACACTTGTGTCAGTGTAAACCATCGAAATGTTTGTGTAAACTTGTGGTGTACAAATGGGGTATATTTTTTTGTGTAAGTGTAGCATGGTCCAAAGAGAAAAGAAGCAAGAACAGTGTTCCTGCCAAAACTTAGCTATAGTAGCAGGGCAAACTATGGCTACAATATGAGGGGTAACTTCCCTGAAAGGGAAGATTTTGGTGATTGAATTCCAAAAAAGGTAAAGCATTTCCAATTAGTGACAAAGGAAGTCGCCGACTTCCTTTGAGAAATAAAAAAAGAAATCACGTGTTCCCAATCCCTTCTCCCATTATTCCATCCCTTCTTCCCTTTTTTATTTAAATCATTCAACCTCTTTTCAAATTCAACCATTAAATTACCCTACCCCTTTCCCCTTTCCACACATTCCAACCTCTTTTCAAATTCAAACACTCTTCTCCCCTTTCCAACACATTATCTTTAATTTATACCTTTTAAATTTCTTCCTTATTCAAATCATCTAAATTTTATCATAATTCACAACACAACACATCTTCATTCTACTCTCAATTGAAAGGTATGTTATTAATTTTTTAATTTTTTAATTTTTCAAAATCATTATAATTTTTTTGGCTAAAATGATTAGACTTTGTTTTTATTATCATATAAATTTATTTAATTGTTAGAAATGTGGTATTTAGTGTATGAAAAAATGAATCAAATAAATTCTTATGATGGATATATGTTGCTTTTATATTATGCATTTGTAAATAATAACTTTAGGGAAGTTTTGTATATATGGTAGAAATATATTTGGAGTATATTAGAGTAAATTTTTTTTGTTTCTTTTATGTTTCACACATTATTTTGCTCCAAGATGGAAGTCTTGTATATATTCTAGATATATGTTTCTTTTATGGAGTATATTTTCTTTTATTTCTCTTATATTTTTTTGTATTTGCGTTTAATTTTAATGAAGCAATGGACCAAATTGAACGTGATATTGCCGGTCCTCGAAACGATGCTGTGTTAACGCTTCAACAGAAACATCGTTCAAGACGCGTTTGGGAAGAGGAAGAGTTTCTTGATGCAAAAGTTTTTTGTTGCCGGTATGACGCCGGCGTTGAAAGCTCTTACGAAGATGATCGAATAGAGACAAATCTCAGAACTGCTGGTTTTTATGGGGTGCATCGTGTTCAACCCATTAAATTGGATCACAGTTTAATCACGGCCCTATTGGAACGGTGGAGACCGGAGGTTCATGCCTTTCAGTTCCCTTTTGGCGAATTAGGGATTACCTTACAAGATGTGGAGTGTCTTCTTGGATTACCTGTGGATGGTGAACCCATTGTTTTTACGCAAAATGTTCTGCGGGAAACCTATTCACAATTATTTTTGAGGGTTCTTGACTTTCCGGTGGATGACACTGATTTTGGGTCATTGGGGTTTAACTTGCGTAGACTAGAAGGTCGAGACCCATTGTCTGAGGATAGCATTGATGAGGAAGCAGTTCAGTATACTACAGGGATTATTTTACAGTTGATTGGAGGTTTGTTATTTCCTACTACGTCAAACACATATGTGAGATGGGACGCATTTGTACGGAAAGTACAAAGGACATTTACTGCTAGCAGTGACAATGAATGGGAACCATTAATGCGTATCGAGACGTCCTGGACGGATTAGTCATGATGGCGGTCATCGATGTGGGATACTTACTACCAACAGTTCAGAGAGCTTCAATAACATGTTGAAGGGTTGTCGGATGCTACCTGTAACTGCTATTGTCACAATGTCGTATAATAAACTCATTGATCAGTTCGAGACACGACGTAAAGCATGTTTTGCGTGGCAGAGGAAAAATTGTTTATTTACTCCTAAAATCACAAAGATTTTTCAGAAACGTGAGAAAGATAAACAACTTTTTCAAGCTGTGCATTACGGGGGGCAAGAATATGTGGTAAGCAGAACATCGAGGTCTAATCCAGGTAACATCTATAGCTTTTTAGTTGATTTGGGAAGAAAAACATGTACTTGCGGACATTGGAGCAGCGATGGTATTCCATGCGTGCATGTTCACGGACTGTATCATTCTTTTCGACGGTTGGCTGACGACGAAATCTCTTCAATGTATTCAGTTGAACAATATATGAGATGTTACAATGTACACATCAACCCTGTGCTTTTCCCGCAACAATCAGTTTACGGGAATTTACGTATTCTACCTCCAGTTAGGCCCGCTGAAGAAATTTCTCGGTCTAGTCGTCGACAGCGAAATCGATTCTCGGGAGAGATGGACAGAGTTGCAAGGCATCAAAACTGAATTCTCACATTTCTTGGGAGAGATGGAGAGAGTTGCAAGTCATTAAAAATCATTTGTTCTTTTAGATTATCTTTTTAATTTCTGTTGACGTTTGTTGAACAAATCTTATTTATATTATGAATGTAATTTTGTTGTTTTGATTTTTTTAATGTCAAATTAATTATATCATCATATGAGTTCTTATTTTAATTATTTTTGAATTAAATCAATGCTAAACGAAATTAATATAAATTAAGTTTTTATTTTGAAAGGTAAAAATTAATTTAAAATAAAAAAAATATAAAGAGTAAAAGATTAGGAAGGGAACTAGTCAACAAAAAGTAAATTCAAAGGAAGTCGCCGACTTCCTTTGAAAAAAAGTTCACTGCGTAAAAGCGTGCCAGACTGAAAAGTTTTTTCAAAAGAAGTCAGCGACTTCCTTTGAGCAAAATTAAAAAAAAAAAAAGAAAATTTCTAAGGAAGTAAGCGACTGCGTTTTTCCCTCTGCCGAATTCAGTCCAAAAAATCTTCCTTGTCTCGGAATTTCTTCCAATATGAGGGGGGACAAATAAAGATGTGGGGCAGTACTGTGCCAACATTCATCCCATATAATTAAGAAATACTCCCTCCGTCCCACTCTCTTTGTCCACTTACCTTTTAGCACACCATCCAATGCACTTCTTTAATCCATTTTATCTTGTAATTTGTATATTAAAAAATTATAGAAATTATATATTAATAATCTATATGTTAAGACAAATCAAACAAGATCACACATGACTATATTTAGTCTTACACATTGAGAGAATTTGATGAGTCAAAGTGCTTAGATGAACAGTTCCAAAAGTCAAAAGTGGACAAAGACAGTGGGACGGAGGTAGTAGTACATTTGGTACAATACTTCACGTGTATGCTTGAAAAGGCATGAAAAATGCTAGGGGTACACCTTTCCCCACCCCCTCCTTGTCCACTAAAAAAGGCAAAAAAATTTAAAAAAATAAGTAAATAAAAATCAAATAAAAATGTGTGGTGGAAAAGAGGGTGGTGTACATTTGGGGTACACCTTTTGGTGTACCCCTAGCATTGCTCAAAAGGCATTCATCACAAATCGTCTAGCTTTTCCTTCTCTTATTTCTCATTCACCATTTCATCTTTCCATTTCTTCTCATTCTTAGATTCCGCCATTCAGTTCTATGGGGGAACACTGAACTTCTTTTTCCCTGCCATCTACCTATTTCAATTCCCTTGGCCCTTCAATAAGATCAATAGATCAGTGCAGAATTCAAATACCACTTCTTCAACCCTGTAAATACAAGATCAGTCATTCAACATACATACAATTCAACCAAATTCAGGTTTAACAAAAACTACATCATGTGTACTTTCCTGCTACATCTCCAATGCAAACAAACCAAGCGAAGAGGATGAAATTGATTAAAGTTACGTTGTATAGAGTTCACTTGAAGCTAATGTTTGAGATGCTTTGTTTGTAACTTTCATGTTATGAACTGGAGTGCAATGAATCATGAATGTTTTTTTCTTCTTTTTTTGGTAGAACCAAGAAGTGATTTGTATTCAGTGTATTCAATGCTTAAAGTTAACTCCTAACATTCAGTGTATTCAAGGCTCTGGTCATATGCTCTTCCCTATATAATAATTGGTCATATGCTATTCTCTATTTAATGGAAAGCATTTTCCAATTTCACATTATCTCCTCTACATCTATTCAACAAGAGAAAAATGCTTTCCAATGTATTTTTGAAGCTGTGTTTTTTCACTGTTTGTTTCACTTGTGCATGTCTCATCAGCGTACATAATTCTGCCTAATGACATTGAAAGGATATCAAGCCATGTTCAATGAATAGTAGTAGTACACTATTCAATAGCAATCAGATGTACCCATGCATTGTTGTTACATCATAATATCAAATCATGTTTATTCTTTCACATAACAATGGTCTACTTAATACCCCTTCACAGATTCAAAAATATTTTACCCTTCTACTTTTACTCCCAAAAGAATTGACTAATTAAATCTACAAATTCAAACTTTTATATGCTAAAAAATAGTTTAAAAGCATCCACCAGCTCTCAAATATGCCAAAACATTTTTTTATGTTATCGTATAACTTTGTTAACTTAAAGTATTCTTATAATTCTTTAAATCGAAATGTTCAGTTCTAATTTTGTGTTAAAATACACGATTTCATTATTACACTGCAAGCAGGTGTATTAATTCTATATATTATTTAAAATTTGGTTTGCAAATTCTTTTGTTGATAAATTTCTGAGCAGTAATTAAGTGTTTTCTTCTACTTAATTGAAAGAATTAAGTTGTTATAATTTAATATTGCTCAAAATATGTACACACACACATTGTATTATCTGTTCTACCAGAGTTATAGTGAATGAGATGGTCGTCCCATATTTTTACAGTTCCTATTAAGTTTGTTTGAATATTTTTTATTTGCAAAGGTCTAACTAAATTTAGGTAGTTTCTATCTCCTACCAAACCCTAGAATCCCATGGATTAATACAAAGTACTTCGTATAAAAAACGTACTCCATATGAATGCATCAAGATATTCTGAGTGAATTTAAATCAGTAGGACTAGGAGCAAGGTAAAAAGTACACTTGCAGTTGCATTTGATCTGACAAGTAAATGCACTGGATATGACTTAATTTTTTAATATTTAAACTGACAAGTACAATTTTGTTTTGTCATATGTTGGATGATCAATAAAACTTGCCTACTGATGGATGATTCAATGTATATGGATGATTTCAAATCACTACCAGCAAGGTAAAAAGCACATTGGCAATTGCATTTGATTAGAGAGAAATACACTAAATGTTCATGCTCTTTTTACATTTGAACTGAGAGGGACAAGAGCATGTGTTCAACTAGCATATTTTCTATTGTCATAAGTTGGTTGAGGAAGGATGGTTTTATTCACCAAGTATGATTTAGGTAGTCTTAAGTTGGATGGTTTTATTGCTAATTTCAGTTTCAACAACTCATAAAATATTAAACAAAAATTATTTTCTTTTGAAAACAGAGGATATTAACTGGTGTTTAGATTTGCTTTTCAATGAAAAAGAAAAGCAGATTTTATAGAATTTTTATTTCTTAGCAATCATACATGTTGGCTTGAATTCACTGCTGTTAATTCTTATCACTTCATTTCCTGCAAAAAAAAGAGTTACAACAACAAATTCCCTATGAACTAACAAGGAAAGGGAATGAGATGAACTAACCTATATTGTTTTGCCACAAGTTGATACTGTTACACTCTTCTTTCATAGACTTCAGGTACCACTACCCTTTACTTTCTTAATAATTTTTTTAAATAGGGCAGTTGATTTCATACCACCTTTCACATTGGTGCTAAAGGAACATGGTGATAGAATAAAAGTACAGTGGATATATAAGAAAAACGTAAGTACAATTTACCTTAACAGAATTACCCGAACATATCATGTTGATATCAACCTACCATAAATAATATTTCATTCACTCTGCAACCCAATCCAGAAGAAGCTATGAAGTTCACTTGAGCAGAGGAAAAATGAGATGCAACCCAACCCAAGCATTGGCTTTTCCAAATGTGAATCAATGAGAAAAGCTTATAAAGTTACATTGAGGGCATGTCAAACATTACAGTATAAAAAATAAAAAGTAAACTATGAATTATACATTTCTAATGGGTTCCAATGGGAGAGCCCCTAATGGTTGTTAAAGACAATGTAAATGACAAAATGAATTTTATGGCAATCTAACATTCAAATAATAAAAATAAGAAAGTTTCAAGAAATTTAATTTCTTCATCAAAAATGTTAATAGAGCATAATCCTCACATTAAATTTAATGCAAAAAAATGATTAAAAAAACACCAAGTACGAAAAAAATCGAATTATCAAATTATCATAACTGGAAAAATGAAAAGAATAATTAACAGTTTCACAAAACATTCACAAAATCAATTAAAAGAGTATCCTACTTGGAACAAAATCAATATGGAGTAAAATTATCAAAAAGGTCACTAACCACATCAGTACTTAACTTACAGAAGTTACAATATTAAACTACGAGTATTATATTATCTTCATATTCGAGAGTTCTAATCCTTTATGTAGCTGTCCCTTCTTCCTTGAAAATCTCCCCACAAAATCGATGTCTTATCTCCACTATAAAAATTTACAAAAATTTACAATATCCATTACGGAGGTCGGAGAACAAATTTAAAAACAAAGTCATTAAAGAATAAAAATGCTTACCATTCTCCAAGGGGAGCCGACAGGGGCAGGGAAAGTCACCGGAGGACAGGCCGGCAGCGATGGGGTGGAGGTGTGCAGAGTCACAGTTGAAGGACTGGTAGGTAGATGAGAGGGAGAAGAATTCCTGGTCACATGATTCTTAGCGGCAATTATGTTAGGTTTTACACTCCAATTTTTTTCTATGGGTGTAACGTCCACCGGCGTTAGGGGCGTTTTAAAGCCCCGGGGGCATTATTCATTAAACACCGTCTCCCGGCGACGTTACTCGGGCGTCACATGCCCTGCGTCAAAGGAATGAGGCTTCGTCATTCTCCTCCCCTCCCCCCTTTAACGGCTATAATAGCCGTTGGACTCAAAAAAAAATTCTTATAATTCAAACCCCCCTCCCAATCTCTCACACCTTCCTTCTTCACTCTTCTTCAATCTTCTTCTTCCCAAATTTTAAATTTCAAAATCACCCCCTCTCTTTTCAACATGAATCCTTCCGGTTCCGGCTTCTTTCCCGACAATCTCCCGTCAAGCGACGCCGCGATGTGGTATTACCAAAAGTGGGGCGATCAACCGCCGATCTACGAGACGCAACAATCGGGGTACGTCAAGCGAGATTCGGTTCCAGAGACTCAACCGGAACCGACCGGGTCGAAAAAAAGTACATGCCGGAAAAGCCACAAAGCCAAAGGCACGAGGCACGATGACTGAGGCGGCACGGTCAATCCAAAAGTGGACGCCGGAGGAGGAGTGCTTATTGGCGTCGGCTTGGGTTGACGTTTCCGAGCATCCTATCATTGGTAAAAAAAAAAAAAATTTCTAATATATTTATGTTTTTATTTATCTATATTATATTTAATCGTGTCTAAAAAAAATTGTGTTATACATTTTTAAAGGTTCGGAGCAAACGAAGGATACGATGTGGGATTGTATCGAGGAGAAATTCTTCACGGCGATGAACAAGGACGGCTCCTACCGAACCCGGGACCAACTCACTTCCAATTGGAGCCACATCAACCGTAAAGTCCAAAAGTTTATCGGAGTTTACGAGTAATGCTCCCGGTCCCAGAGGAGCGAGACGAACGACGTCGATGTTCTCCGGCTTGCCACGGCCCAGTATCAAGACGACGGGCACCAAGGCAAGGTGCCCATCGATCTTTGGAGGATTCTGAGCCGTTTTCCAAAGTGGCAACAACTCAACAATTCCGACGGTGGATCGTTCCGGAAAAGATCCTCCGTCGACGCCGAGGTTGAGGTCGACGAGACTATCGGTTCGACCGATCAAATCCCTCCCTTCAACGTTGCGGATTCCGATGGCGAGGACCCCATTCCACGTCCGATCGGAAGAAAGAAGGCAAAATCCATTGCCTCAGGTTCGGGAGGGTCCGACTCTATTTCCGTTTCTTCTCGCGACGAAATCGGCCGGGAAATGGTTGAAGCTAAAGGAGCAGGAGGCCGAGATGAAAGTCATGGAAACCGACCTTTCTACGTTGTCGGAGATTGGACGAATGATCTACGAGCAAAGAATAAGAGAGATCAAGGAGAAATATAATTTTTCTTAGTTTTTTTATTAATGTATCTTTTTTTATTATTGTCGCTTTTTTCTAGGGGTAATATTGATGAATTTGCAAGAGCACGGGAAAAATTCCAAAGCCTGAGACAGTTTCTCTACACTGATGAAAAGAGGAAGAGGATGAAAGATATTGCCATACATATAAAGAAATTGAAATAGAAAAAAAGAAAATAGTGTTACCCTTGTTCCTGAAACCGTGCCATCCGTCTTCTCTCTGCGTCCTCTCCCTTTTGGCGCTAAGGATCCGCCCCTAATTTAAAAAACAATACTATTTGTGATTGGAAATCATGAAATACCTAACAGACCAAAAATAGATTGTTTAATTGAAGAAATTAACATGAAATTTATATGGAGATATATAAGAGCAAATGGATTGAAACTTAATTATGAAGAAATTAATGAAATCCAGATGTACTTTAGCCATTGCGTCCAAGTTGAAGAAGATGATGAACAGTAATCTCGCAACGACAACCTCCACCTTCTCCTTCTTTCTCCAGTTGCTCCCTTCTCTCGGTCTTCTCTGCTTCCTTCCGATGGATTCCGTCCATCGCCATTTGCATTCTTCTCGGTTTTCTTACCCTAGGATGGCTTTAGTGGGCGGTTAGGACTTGGCTGCGGGTTTTTAATACTCAAACCGACGTCGTATGCGTATCGCACAACTGAGCAGGAAACTTTTTCTGTTGCTGTTGTAAATAGGAGGATAAAATATCTACAAAAAGAAAAAGGAACTTTTATTCAGACGCAACAACAAGAAGCTCAATGGCGCGCAACATCTCGTATATCACCGGCTCCAAACTCATCGAATCCCTCAAAACCTACCGTCCCAACATCGCCATCATCGACGTCCGGTGAGTAAAACACCCTTAAACCTAAAATTCAGAAACTCTTCCGGTGAAGGTCCCAACTTCTGATCTCTCTC
>OOIL02000560.1:1072083-1183220 GCA_900332095.2 Cuscuta campestris
TTTTTTTTGTTGTGTACATTCAATTACTCAAATATTATTTATTCCACTTTGATTTTTTCTATGGTATTAAAAATCATGCGAGAAGTATATTTTTTTGTTCCACAAATATATTGCAATAATTTTTTTTTTAGAATTGACAAAAAAAATTATTCCACTCCGTGCAGTTCTGGATTGTGTAATGGTACAAGATTAATTGTTGACGAGATGTGAAAGAATGTTATTGGTGCTAAAGTGGTTTCGGAAAATCGAGTGGCGAAAAAGTTTACACACCCTGGTAATCCAGGACTACCTCTAAAGTTCTAGAGAAGACAATTTCCAATAGTCTTATGTTTTGCTATGACTATTAACAAAAGTCAAGGTCAAACATTATCATTTGTTGGATTATTTTTAACCAAGTTAGTGTTCACTCATGGTCAGCTTTATGTTGCTGTTTCGCGAATGAAGACGAAGACAGAATAAAAAATATTAGTCTTAGATGACAATGGAAATCCTTGCAGCCATACAAAAAATGTTGTATACCCTGAAATCTTACAAAAAATTTGGTATTAAAGCAAACTTTGTTGTGTGTAGATTCAATTCCTCAAATATTATTCTTTTTACTTTGCCTTTCTTTTCTGTGTTATTATAAATCATGCATGAGGTATATATTTCTTTTATTCCGGAAAAAATATTGCATTGAATAAATTCAGAATCGACAAGATATGCGTCCGAACCCGTGCATGGCACGGGTAGGAATACTAGTATCTTGATTAACCAGACTCTTAAATTATAAGTAGTCTAAGGCAAGTAATAACCAGACTCTTAAACTATAATTAGTTTAAGCTAGTAACCGAGCAGCGAACCACTCACTCTCGGGTTGGGTGGTACCCCCAAATGAATAGATACTTAAGTTTGGTTTATGGATCACGTACATACGTTTTAACCTGAGCCACGAAACATCATACCCGCAAGGCCTAACTAGGTTGGTCATATGGGGTATATCTTAGACTTCTTCTAGATAGCATTAATCATTCATAATCATCATTTAAATCAGGATATTATTTTTAATCAAGGTTCAAAGATTATAATCAAAAATAAATAACAATAAGCATAATATTCAATAACAAATAGTGGCCTAGCGTTGAGTGTTAACACCCTAGCTTACCGTCATGCATGATATAAGGTTTTTGAATTTATTAAAATATCATACTCCCTCCGTCCTAAAATTAACTTCCCATTTGACTTTTCACGGTCTCCAATGCGGCACTTTGACCATTAATATCTCCAATTTTATATGAATATATATTATCAAAATAATATATTTCAAAACTATGTTTCAAAATGAATCTATTGATACTAAATTTATATGAAAATTCAATATATTTTTTCCATAATATACAGTCAAAGTTTAAAAACTTTGACTGCAAAAGTCAAAATGGGAAATTAATTTTAAGACGGAGGGAGTAATTAGTTTGGAAATGATACTCATCATACTGATTTATAGTTGCATGGTATCAAGAATAGGATTATATTTTATAGTTCAAAAATCAGGTTTGTGGAAAAATTATCGGATCAGGCGGTACCAGTGAACGGTACCTTAGTACCGCTGAGACGGAACCGGGTACCGCCTGGTATCAGATTATGCTGGTGCCAGTTTTCTTGTAGTGGTACCTGGCTACTGTCCCAATAGTAGGGCCTACCGAATGGGCAGTAGCTCCGTACCGTATAGGCGATGGCTACATACCGTGTATGCACGAAGTTTGAACAGTGTTGTTTTCTCTCTCGGGTTATTTTTCAAAAATGTCATTTTAAGCCATCAAACTTCAATTAAACTATATAGAAATGTTCTCCAAAGTTCATAGATCATTTTGGTACTATTAATACGAAGTTTTAACAACAATTTGAAGATTTTTGATTCATGGTTCTTCAAGCATGTCAAACATAAAACTAAACATGACCGTTTATGAACGTAGGAAAGATCTATATGAATATTCTAATCAGTAGATACATCTAAGGGTTTACCTCGGGCGAAAATGAAGGTTTTGGAAAAATTTCGGTGAAACCTCCGGCGAGAATTGCTACCAACTTCGGTGACCTCAAGCTCTTTTTGGGTAGCAGCAATGAACTCTACAGACTCAGATTAACACAAGAAAGGAATAATGGGAAGGAATGGTGAAAAATGAAGGAATCCGATACTCCTTATATAGTGAACGGGAGTAGGAAGAAGCCAAGCTATGGCGTAGGCACTGATTCACAATCGGCTAAGTGGAGTAGGAGGCGTCGTCTGCACATATCTTCTCTGATTGGGACTAATTTTGTCCCAGTCGGAGTACGGTTTTTGGTCCAACTTTCTCCGAATTAAATTATTATTGCAACGTTGCGATCAGAGAGTCAAACTTTGCACAACTATATAATTTTTATAATTAATTGACAAACTTTATAAATCAACTATTTTTGGGTCCTAGTTCATTAATTATGAATTAATTAAATCTGATAAGCATATTTTCGGGGCGTTACACAACATACATGACTGGGTGAAAAGCACGATATACCTTCGAGAGATCACCCGGGTAGCTTTGGACCACAACCCACCGGGGTGGATTCCAAACTTGTACGACGACAATAGGCCTACCACGATAATCGAGTCGTATTTACCCAGTGATGGATGTATTCCACCCAAGACATGACCCCGATCAGGTCCAGCCAAGAGCAACCGGGTGAACTCCGAATAATACGTAACCATGTAGCTTAGGTGGATCTGTACATGACCAGGTCTTGGATGCAGACCACCCGGGTGACTTTCAGGCGAGAGGTCACGTAGCATTGCACTACAAAGAAGATCCTCAAATAATCAGGATATCTCCTCTAGGAAACCACGTAGGTGGATTTCCATGGCTTGGTGTACTAACATGAAAATGACCCAGCATTATTGAACGAAGATGAGACCAACCGGGCAAGGCCCAAACAATGGGCACCAGGAGAGTTTGGGTGAATCTATCCACGGGCCAGGTCGGGTCAAACCTAACCACCTGGGTGACCCGTGGGCGACTGGTCGAGTGGCATGACACGGTCAGATCATCAAACGATCAAATAGCATCCTTCAAGAAACCACCCGGGTTAATACCTGGGTGATCAGTCAAGTACCTCATCATCACGGAGGATTTTCAAGAAAGCAAGACAGCCCGCTAAAGAACTGATCGAGAGCATTTGTTGGACTTGTACTGACTTACATGTGATGGCAGCCAAGCACGGTTGGACGGTATAGGCTTGGAAGCAACTGGGCAAGGCTAGATTCCTCTACACCAGTAGGCTTTGCCAGACATTCCCACTCAAGCACTATGCGCCAAGGAAGACAGTCATAGAGGGAACCATCTAGGAAGGGACAAACGCTACAAGACAAGGAAATGTCAGGTCATCACATGGCAAGCACATGGCTAGGCATGGGTGCCTGCCACCCTATCCCCCTGGCTTCACTATAAATAAGTTTGTAACCCTTAGTAGAAGGGATCCAAATTTCATCTCCCTAAAAGCATATTGTGTAATACCTCCTTGTACTATTCTCATTCTTAATAATAATTGGACTACAGATGTTCCTTCCTACAATCCTCCCAGTCAACCTTCGCTTCTTGAGTCTTTTCAATATCTAAACTCAGCAAACCACCCTAGACCCGATCTAGTGTAGTTTGCTCGGGTCGTAATTTACACTATCAGGTCTAAAACTGATTAGCTCCAAAACTAATAAGATTCAAAATCAATTATATCCGAAATTGATAAGGCGTGAAAAACATTTTACATGAAATCAATTAAATTCGGAATCGATAATGCCTTTTCAGGAAACATATTAGAATTGTGTGCACGATTGTATTCATGTAATATTAATTTTTTTTTTTATTTTAGAACTTTAGCAAGTTAATTATGTAGTATATATTCAGATACTCCTTCATACTTCATTTTTTCAAAAGTTAGACACTTTGACCTTATATATATATATATAAAACAACAACAACAACCCAGTTAAATCCCACAAGAGTAGGGTCTGGGGAGGGTGTGTGTATGCAGACCTTGCCCCTACTCGAAAGTAGAGAGGCTGTTTCCAAAGAGACCCCCGGCTCAACACCGAAAGTTGCAGTGTTTGACTAACTGCTATTTCATTAATTAAAGAAGCGCAGATAGTTTAGAGATCCATTTTGATTTATTCCATCACACCCCAAAGCCAAAAATGGTGAAATTTTGACTCCATCGGAGATGATGGAATATATATATATATATATATATATATATATATATATATATATATATATAATGTATGTATGTATGTATATATGTATGTATATATGTATGTATGTATGTATGTATGTATGTGTGTGTGTGTATATATATATATATATATATATCAAACAATTATTCACAAAAATTAAATAGCACCTGTGTACTAACGAGTTGAGTAAGCTCACCGTTTGGGCTCAGTTCAGTTAAAGTTGGACAAATTGTCTTGAAAAAAGCTCGGCTCAAGTTCGAGTTCGACTAATATTTTTAACGAGTTTTTTCGAACATACCAAAGCTCGGCTATAGAGGTTCGTGATTTTTTCAATTTTTAAAATATTTTATAGAAATGCTAAATTCCTAGCACTAAAGACTCCTCCAAAAACATTTTTTAAAAATTATATATATTTTTTCTTATTTTTTTGTACGTTATTTTTCTAGCAATTACTTTTAAATACCATTCATTAATCTTCGATCGAACTTGGAGCCGAGCCTTAATTAACCTTCCGACCGGGCTTCATGACGACCCGAGCCTAACTCTTCATTTTAACGCCAAAACTCGCGAGATTACGACCCGGATCGAACTCGGCCACCCAAATACCCAGCTTGAACGGAAGTTAGGTAGATTCGAACTTGGTTGGGGTCATTAATTACCTCCTAATCATTGTTTGTGAGTGTTCCAATGACAAAATTGGTCTGCTGCCAAACAAGTCACCACCCTACCTACCCAATTCACGTGCTTGATGCTTCTTCCAATGACAAAAGATGTACCCCGTAAATTAAAAAAGAGAGGACCGCATTCACATGCACCATGGTATCATGCATTTTGTCCCGAAATAACAAAGATATTTTTCCATCGCCAAGAGTGTGTATGGAACGTCCAATGCCCGGTCCACTTGGCCTTTTTGGCCCCCATTTCCATCAACTTGTGCATCATATTGCCTGGCCCACTTGAACTTCTTGCCGTTAATATTCACAAGTTAAATTGCATTCTCTTTTTTTTTTTTTTTAATATTTTCATCTCTCAAAATTTTTTAATTTAAACCATTTATCATAAGTGTAAATACATACTTTTCGCAGTGAGAATGCGATATTTTATATATAAAAAAACTCACTTACTCCGTCCATTTTTTGTTACCAATTGTTAATACCTTGTCTCTATAATTTACGTTTATTTGCATGTTTTCATTAATCGGTTGATAAGATAAAATATTTCTGACACATCTTTTTTTTCTATAATTCTTTATATAGTTTGGAACGATGTAACTTATACTTTTTATTGCATCAATTTATAAATAAAAAAATTTTAGAAAAAATGAGATAAAGCACGTTGTTCGAAAATTGGACGGATGAGTATATTTTACCAATAGAGTCTAAAATCATGTATTCATTGATGTATAGACAATGAATATTTGTAACTTCGTATAGTCTAAATAATAATTGTCTCTAGATCTCTATAAAACAAATTGTGTTAAACTTTGATGTGATGAAACATAATTTTAATTAAAGGTGTATCCCCTTATCTCAAAAATATCACCTTACTTCAAATAATTTACAAAATTAATTTTTTTAAATTGTTTTATTTATACATTATTGATGTAAAAAAATAGAGTACAAATTATATATTTTGATACGATTACGTATCGAATATCGAAGACACAAGCGTCTTCAAGCTCGAGAAAGAAGGAAAGTGAGGGGGAGAGAAGATGCGCGGCGGCAATACCGCGCGAAAGACGAGAAGGGAGTATTGTTAGGGTTTGTTTTTTTCTTGATTAATTGTAAGAGTTACACCTCTTTTTAAGTAGAGTCCCGAATTCTAATAGACTAGGTTTTCTATTCTAACGATTCAAGAAAAGCAACGAGATAAAAAATCGTAAAGAAACTCTCGAAAGAGCTTGTAATTCGCTCATCTAATAAAATACTAGAGTACAATAATTTAATCAAAAGTTTAATGCATCTCGAACTCCTTTTGCCAATCCAGGGCACGCACGCCTCGTACGCGTACCCCTACGCGTTACGCCTTCTGTGTTTCTGGCCGTTTGTTGATCCTGGATTATCCATAACATATTTAAAAACTGTATTAAATTTCTTTTAGAAAAAAGTGACAAAAATAATTATTTTATTAAAAAATTGATAAAAATATAGAAACAAAAAACTATCAAGGGACTAGGATAGCAAGTGAGATCATATATTTGAGGACCATGCTACACTTACACCAAAAAATATACCCCATTTGTACACCACAGGTTTGCACAAACATTTCGATGGTTTACACCGACACAAGTGTTGGTGCGTTAATAAAAATTCACACGGACACAAATGTTGGTGCGTTTAACAAAAATTAGTTTTACACCAACACTTTGTGTTGGTGCAAAACTGCGGGGTACAAAATGGGGTACAAAACTTGGAGTACACATAGCATAATCCTATATTTGAGAAGGAGCATTTCATAACCGGAACATTCCCAACCGTTGAGGAGTTGATGGGGCCTGATTGCCGCAATGGCGCGTTTGGCAAACCAAGAAATACTGAAGAGATTCTCTACTTTGTCAACATGGCAACCCAATACTTGTTTGTTTTGTGACTTTGTACCACCAATTGAATCATACTCTTCCGTTTGAAAATAATTCTCTAATTTTGAATAACGTGTTAAATTATACGTATTTAAAATTATTTTATATTCTGAAATTAGTATAGGAACAAAAAAGAAATTATATATTTTAAAATTATATGAAATGTTATACTCCGGGGTACATAACAAGTTATGACAACAGTATTTTATTTTATCAAATAATTATTGAAAACACCACACATAAACAAAAGTTATCATGAGATCAAAACAGTAACTGGAACCCAAGTTTTAGGATAGAAAGAGTATTTCGTAGATTGCTTCTTTGGTGCACTTGGGTGCATATTAATTTTGCAGATCTTCCTACATAAAAAAAACTAATTTTTTATTTGAAAAAACAAATGCTTATTTAAGTAGTAAAACAATACTTATTTTGCTCATATTAGGTCTACAATAGAATGTATTAGGCAATGAGGTACCGGGTACAATTCCCCTCTTTCCCTCTTCTCTAATTACCAACTCAACATGACGTCCACTTCCCATCCATTTTCCTTTTTATTTTTAATATTAATTTTTAACATTTTATTTAATTTAAATTACTTAAACTAAAAATTAAATTACACATTTCATTATTATTAAATTTAGGAGTGAAATCCCAAAATTATTAATTTTAATAGGAAAAATTGCCCAAAATAATCCCAACTTTACCCGGTCTTTCAAAAATAATCCCACCGTTCACTGTGATGCATAATAATCCCAACTTTATTGAAATTTGCCAGTTTTGGGTCGCCGTTAAGTTTCTAATGGAGGGTTAACGGAAATGCCCGTTTTAGGCAACAAAATGAAAGTTGGGATTATTTTTGATAAATTTTTGTTTTTTAATTTTTTTTGAAATTTTTATTTAAATATTTTGAATTACTTTCAACCTCCATTTCTTTTTCTTTTTTAAAGATTATTCTTACCTTAGAAAAAAATAGATATAAAAAATAATGAAAATGAGAAAAATAACTAAAACCATACAAAATTAATCAAATAAATAATGTAATCAATAGAAATTAAACAGAAACTGGTAAGAAATAAAATAAATATATACGGAGTGGTGAGTTTTAACATTTTACACACTATACGGAGTGTTAATGTACAACTTATCTTTTAAAAGAACAAGCCGTCCGGTAAAGTTGGAATTATTGTAGATAATTTTTTCTAAAAAATAAGAAGTGATATGTTAATACTTTGTATAATACGTAAAATATTAAAACCCACCCGTATATTTTTATTTTACTTTTACCAATTTCAAGTTAGTTTCCATTGATTACATTTTTTATTTTATTATTTTTGTATCATTTTAGTTACATTTCTCATTTTTCATTTTTTATATCTATTATTTTTATTTTTTAAACTAAGACTAATCTTTAAAAAAGGAAAAAGAAATGATGATGGAGGTAGAAAGTAATTTAAAAAATTTAAATGAAAAATTTAAAAAAATAAAAAAAATGAAAATTCATCAAAAATAATCCCAACTTTCATTTTGTTGCCTAAAACAGGCATTTCCGTTAACCCTCCGTTAGAAATTTAACGGCGATCCAAAACTGGCAAATTTTGGTAAAGTTGAGATTATTATGCATCACAGTGAAAGGTGGGATTATTTTTGAAAGACCGGATAAAGTTGGGATTATTTTGGGTAATTTTTCCATTTTAATATGACGTTTTCTTAGATCAGTCATTAATAAGAAAAAAAATATTTATATAATACTTTATAATTGAGATATTCTCTATCGGTAGTCCTCAATAAATAATAATGACATACATGGTACTTTAAAATTGAGTTATTTCGTGATATTTCTTTGACAATTGGAGTGATATTATAATTATAACATCATAGGGGTGATTTGGGAAAACAATTAATTAGATAGACTATTTTGAAAACTTCTTCATAGTTTAGATGACAAAATATCAAAATACACTACACTTTTTAGTAGCAAAAAACACTACACTTAATGGTCATTTTATAGACATTATTTCCGATTAATTAACATGGAACACATTCCAAAATTTAGCATTGACTTAACCCAAAAGTGTGAAACTTGTGTTGAGGCTAAGTCAACAAGATGTTTATTCCAAACAATACGAAACACTCAACCTCTTGAGTTGGTTCACACCGACTTGTGTGATTTTTGAACAACTCCTTCAAGAGAAGGTAATAAATACTTTATTACATTCGTCGATGATAGCACGAAATATTGCTATATTTATTTACTGAAAAGTAAAGATGAAGCTTTCGACACTTTCATTCTATATAAGGATGAAGTGGAAAATCAACTCAATCGCAAGATCAAAGCATTCTACTTAGTTCTGGATTACCCCAAAACATGTGGGGGGAGGTTGTTTTATCAAGTAATTATTTACTAAATAAAATACCTCATAAGAAACTTGACAAAACTCCGTATGAACTTTGGCATAATAGGAAACCTTCCTATAAGTATCTCAGAGTGTGGGGGTGTCTAGCTGTTAGCGTATATTATGTATATATTAGTTTGTGTATATTATTTTGTAATATTGTGGGCCTATCATGTTGGGCTTGTAACTTGTATTTATATCCTCTGGTATCAATGAAACACGCAAGTCGTTCAGTTACCAAATTCTACATGGTATCAGAGCTAAACCTGGGAGATCACGTGAAACCCTAGGTCGTTCGCCGCTGCAAGTCGTGTCTATCGTTCGCCGGTCTCCTACGCCGCCAGTCCATCGCCGGTGACCCGTCCAAGTCTCCTGTCTTCCTCGGCGTCCCAGTCTTTGTCCGTCGCCATGTCTGCCGAGGCTGCTACCACAACGAAGAAAGCTCGGTTGATTCACGATCCATCATCTATAAATTATCTCCATCCTTCCGAAGGTCCCGGTAACTCTCTCACTAAATATTTGTTGAAAAGTGATAATTTCGACATATGGGAAAAAGCGATACGTAACGCTCTTGGTGGTCGTGGAAAATCTGTTTTTTTGTCCTCCGTGGGGGTTCCCAAATTCTACACTAGCGAAAGTACTTGCACCACCACCAAAGAAGATGAAGATCAGTCCAAAGACAGTTGATGGAATCTTCATTGGGTACAATAGTACGTCATTCCGGTTCTTGGTGTACAAATCAGATAATCCTGAAATTCACAAGAACACAATCATAGAGTCACGGAATGCAACATTTTTCGAGCACATTTTTCCGTGCAAATCAAGCGACGAAGCTAGTTCGTCCAAACGTTCTCATACTGAGATGATGGATAACGATGATCCAAATCAGTTCAATTTCGGTGACGATGATGAAGTCGAACACGAAACTAAACTGAGGCGAAGTAAAAGAATACGAACTTAAAAGACATTCGGTTCTGACTTCATAACATATCTGATAGAATTTGACAAAGGAACCTTCTCATTTTTAATGGAAAATGAACCTGATATTCTAACTTGTCTGGTAGAAAAGGAACCACGAACTTATTACGAGGCCGTAACCTCAACTGAAGGACCTCAGGGGCGAGAAGCCATAAAAAGTGAAGTTGATTCTATTCTTCAGAATCTTACGTGGGAATTAGTTGATCTCCCTCCATGGTGTTAGCCATTAGGTTCTAAATGGGTCTTTCAGAGGAAAATGAAGCCTGACGGCTCCATTGACAAGTACAAAGCTAGACTTGTGATCAAAGGTTATAGCCAACGTGAGGGCTACGACTACTTTGATACTTACGTGCCTGTGAATAGGATAGATTCTATCAGAATGATCATCGCATTTGCATCCTTACGAAACTTGGATGTTTACCAAATGGATGTAAAGGCAACTTTTCTAAATGGCGAGTTAGATGAAGAAATCTATATGGAACAACTTGAGGGGTTTAAGGTTCCGGGCGAAGAAAAGAAGGTCAGCAAACTTGTTAAATCATTATACGGTCTTAAACAAGTGCCAAAACAATGGCATGATAAGTTTGACCAGGTAATGATGAACAATGGTTTTAAGATAAATGAGTCGGATAAGTGCGTGTACTTTAAGGACACGTCTGAAGGATATGTCATTCTATGTCTTTACGTAGACGACATTCTGGCTGATGTGATTCTCGGAATCAAAATAAAAAGAAGACCAGATGGTCTTAGTTTGAGTTAATCCCGATACATTGACAAAATCCTTGAGAAAATCAACAAGGATGATATAAAGATAGCTAAGAAACCGATAGATGTAAATGTTCACCTTGGTAAACGCCGAGGGAGTAGCGATTCTCAGATAGAATATACTAGAGTTATCGGAAGTCTGATGTATCTCATGAGCTGCACACGGCCAGATTTAGCTTGCGCCATTAGCAAACTAAGTAGGTATACTAGTAATCCAAGCACTGAACACTGGAAGACTATAGTCCGAGTGATGAGATACCTTCGGTATACTCAAGATTATAGCCTATGCTATGGCAGGTATCCACCTATGCTAGAAGGGTACACTAATGCCAATTGGATTACGGATAATAGAGATTCAAAATCTAGAAGTGGATTTATCTTTATGTTAGCCGGTGCAGCTGTATCCTGTAAATCCTCAAAACAGACATTAATTGCCATATCCACCATGGAGTCTGAGTTTATAGCACTAGATAAGTGCACAGAACATCCCGAGTGGCTTCGGAATTTTCTTGAGGAAATTCCAAATTGGGAAAAACCAGATCCTCCTATTTGATTTTACTGTGATTTCTAATCTGCAATAGGACGAGCTTGGAACAATATGTACAATGGTAAGTCTAGGCACATTCACCGAAGATACAAAACCATTAGGTAGCTTCTCAATACGAGCATTATCTCAATTGACTATGTTAAGTCAAAGGATAATTTAGCGGATCCACTAACCAAAGGGTTAACAAATGAGCAACATGAGAAGTTAGTGGTAGGAATGTGTCTGAAAGCCTTACCCTGTGCTGGGAACGTTTCGTGAAGGAAAACCCAACCTGGGTGGTACCTAGGTTCAATGGGACAACCTACTTATGGGACGAAGCATGGTCACTGTGGGGGCGGGCCGGATCACCGACTCAACATCCCTCCGTTCCTATCGAGATACAATGACTCCCGAAAAACGATGAGGTTAACATGATGCTTTAATGATTCTTGAACTATGGACAACGGGGTCCAAGTGGAGTAATCGGGATACTTTTAGAAGAATCACCTATGTAAGAGTGAAGTGCTGTCGCTTCAACCATAATGGGCACACCCATGAGAATGGAATGATGGTTGATTGAAACCTGTGTAGTGTATATCGTCGTTTACATAAACGGAAGTACAATTCAAAGACATCATGTTCTACTAAACAGCCAGTAAAGAAGGTATATTTTACAATGAGTAGGTTGAAAGGCATTAAACCTACCTACTCTTGCAATTTTCAACTGCAGAGTTATTGTCAGTCACATGAATTAAATTTTCATTCATGTGGGGGATTGTTGGAATTTTTAGTTAAAACTGGACATTTTCAGACATAATTATGGTAGGGTCCACAAAAATATTTTCTGAAAATTATTATGGACGATTAATCTCGTAAGTGATCAGATGAGTGTTTCGACATATTACACGCCAAAAATGATGCTCGGGTGAATGAGAAATTAATTCACAAAGTCGAACACGTGGAAAGAGTAAAACCCTTGTCCCACACCAGACCTTGAACCTTTCGCATTCCCATATTTAAACTTAACCATTTGGTTGAATTTATGAAGGGAACAAGAAAGGACCCCTCGCGCGCCGCCATCGCTGCTGTCCAGCCGACTCGGCACGGCACCGCACGCGCACGTGTGGTGGGGCAGGGCGAGGCAAGGCGAGGCGCGCCCGCGTCTGCAGCGTGGCGTGGCTATCCTCTTACGAGACCGAATCAAACACGTTTGGCTTCGTTAATAACGAAGTATTAAATCGTCCTTAACGAAATAATCAATAGCATGCATGCACACCATTGAAGGGTCTCCCCGTGACCCTTCAGTTTCTCCCTCATGGCTGTCCAATTGTCCAGCTCGCCTCTATTTAAAGGGAGCACTGCTGTAGAGACAAAAAAAAAGGGAAAACTCGAAATCCTAGCATCTCTGCGTCAGACTCTCTCTCTCTCTCTCTCTCTCACATTCCCTATCAGTTTCTAGCAAGTAAATCCTCGTCATTCTAGTTCGCCTGTGCATGGTTCTACCGCTCTAGACCTTGCACGTTGCGGTTTTATCCTGGGAAGAGATAGCCCACGTTTGCCAGTGCGGGAGGCGGGCAATACTACCTTAAGGAAAGCTCCGGTGACTCCGTTTTCCTAAACCTTCTCGTTCAAGGTACTGTTCCGTCCGACACCTGCTCTTACTCAGTGCGAGTTCTGCCCGTTCTGATTCGTTCGAGCTTGCCGAAGATTCATACTTTCTTATTTTATTTTTGTTGTAAAATCCAAACATTTTATAAGTTCAGATTATTTTTTATTCCCGCTGTAATTTTATAACAATACTATCAAGGGAATAAATCCCAATCATGAAGTACGACATAAGTAATTATTGTTTATTGATGACAGATTTCGTAAAATATCATATTGTAAAGGATCATTTTGAGAATTCACTTTAAATTTTAAAGGAGAAAATAAAAAATTAAAAGTACATAATTAAGTAAAAATTTAAACGAATTTATTTTTCTTAATTTTTTTAAAACATTTATTTAACCAAAAACTCAAAAAAACATAAAAAAGTTAAGGTATCTCCTCCATAATTTTCAGAACGAAATCAGTGATCGAATTCGATCAAGGCACTAGTTCATTGGTCGAACCAGTGGTTTGAATGGATAAACCAGTCGTTCAAACATATTTGAACCAGTCTTTCCTAAGATTTCATATTCACTAGAACATATATATATATATATATATATATATATATATATATATATATATATATATATATATATATATATATGAATGTGAAAGAGGGTTTGGTACCCCTGAATAATTAAGATGCTCTTTTCCCGTTCAAAAAATAGGTACATTATGCTTTAAATCATGTACATTGTTTTTAATACCAACCTTACCCATACACCGTTAGTTTTCTCCTTCTACTTATATTCCCAATAAATGTCATTTAATACTATAGTCTTCTACTCACACCAATTCTCACAAAAAGGAAAATAGATCTTTAAAATTGTTTTTTCATTATCTATTTGTGAGATGACTATCCCGAATTCAGCTACTTATAACATCCTCTGTTAGGATTTAATCTTTTTTGCTTTGACTTTTTCTCATTTTTAAATATATTTGAAAGAGAATAATTTTGGATAGTTTTGTCCAAAATGCCATTACAAAAAAATGTTTAAATGTGAAAAATCTCTTATCACAAACACTATTTTCATCCATACTCATTCCAAAAAAGTTCTTTTTCACCATATCTAGAAAGGAGCTCAATTGTATGTAATTTCTAATGATACAGTCTTTATATTATAGTGACATTGGTAATAGATAATCATTAAAAAACTCAAATATGGAGATCTACCCAAAAACCTTATTTTTAAATAAAACGGTCAACTTCACAAATAATTCATATTTTTGAGTAAATAAATATTATTTTATTTTTAATAAAATAACGGCTAACTACTAACCCGGTTTTCAAGTCGTTACATTGATGTGTATGGTACATGCAGGTAAGATTAGTGTTATGAATTTTCAATCTCATAATGACACCAAAATATTAAAATCACAAGTTTAGCAAAGAACGAATTATATTTCACAAGAGAAGCTGAATACAATTGATGTGCATCTCAAAATCTATTGACCTCATGGAGGTCCTATTTATACTGTTAAGAGACCCACTATCTCATGTTCAACAACTACAACTAGGAATCATATTATGGTTGTCTTTATATGTTTCATAGTGTATTTGACATTGACTTTCTAGTTTAAGATATATTTGCTAACAAATCTCCACCTCGACTTGAATTTTATAGTTTGAAACGTACGCTTCTCTTGCTTGTTTCTTCACACCCAATTTCTCTCTTCAAAAGTAGACATTGGACCCCCCACTAGGTATGACTGTCTAAAGGGGCCTAATGGTTCATGATATTCAGCAAACCCAAGCAATGTTTGACCTTGCTTTCTGGAACTGGCTTTGTGAACATATTTGCGGGGTTGTCAGTTGTCCCCACATTTCACCTTGATTTTGCTCTTTTTTCTCAAGAAATGATACCTGACATCAATGTGCTTTGTGTGCTCATAGTGAACTTGATCTTTAGTCAAGTAAATCGCATTAAGCTATCACTGTAGACTGTTGCTTGATCTTGATGTAGGCCTAGATCGTTGACCATATTCTTCAACCATATTCCCCATTTACTACTTCTGTGAATGCCATAAACTCTGTTTCCTTGGTTGAAAATGTCATTGTCCGATGTCATTGCCTTCTAACTCACAAGAAAACCTGCCCCACAATTAGGCTAGAGTCAGATTTGATACTCACCCGGTTGATTTTTAGGGCTTGAGCAAGTCGAAGTCCTCCGGCAAGAGCCTCGTATTCAGCTTTGTTGTTTGTTAACTTGAAGTTGAAGATAAGCGCATGATATATAAAGATTTTGAACCCTTCCGAGGTGGTAAACACAACTCCGCTTCAATATCCCTTCGGCCTAGATGCTCCGTCCACGGCCATCTCCTACGATTGTTCTGTGGGTTGATTGACCAGTTGTTTAGGACTATGGTCGGTTATCTCTACCAGGAAGTCCGCAAGGGCTTGGCCCTTAATTTCTGATCTAGGTCGGTACTCTATGTTAAATTGAGCTAACATCATCGCCATTTCCACCATCCTCCCAGAGGATGTTGAATTTTGCAATACTGCGCCAAGTGGTTGAATTGGTTGGTAAGGACTTCTATCGCGTGAGCTTGAAAATATGATGTGAACTTCTTGGCGGTAATCAAAAGTGCATATGTTGTTTTTTCCATCGCTGTGTATATACTTTTTGCTCCATTTAGTGCCTTGCTCACGTAATAAATGGGATTTTGTGCCCCGTCATCTCTTATTAAATATAGCTTACAACATGCGGGGAAATCCCTAGGTACAAATACAAAGTTTCACCCGCTTCAGGTTTTGACAATACAATATCCGACACCAGGTACTCCTTCAGTTCTTCAAAATCCCTCTAACATTCCTCGTTCCACGCAAAGTAATTGGCCTTTTTCAGGACTTTAAAGAATGGCAGGGATCTCTCCGCTGACCGAGAGAGGAAATGGCTGAGGCCTTACAGGCGCCCGGTAAGCTTCTGAACGACCGATGTCGAGGCTTGCATTTTGGTTATGGCCTTAATCTTCTCCGGATTGGGCTCTATCCCCCTCCTCGTCACCATGAACCCAAGAAACTTCCCGGTACGAACCGCAAAGACTCATTTCTTAGGGTGCAATCAAAGGTTATACCTCGCCATGATCTCAAAGGATTTCCTCATGTCAACCGCGTGATCCACAGACACCCGGCTTTTGATCAGCATATCATCCACGTACACTTCCATGGTGTTCCCCAGGAGAGGTTTGAAGAGCTTGTTTACCATGCGTTGGCATGTTGCCCCCGAGTTCTTCAAACCGAATGCCATTACCCGGTAATAGTAGGTGCCCTCGGGTGTGAGGAATGACGTTTTTTCCTCATCTTCCTTGGCAATGTATATTTGGTGGTAGCCTTTGAAGGCGTCCATGAAACTTAAGAGCTCACACCCGGCAGTTTCATCCACCATCTGATCGGGACTTGGTAGCGGGTAGGAGTCCATCAAACAAGTTTTGTTCAAGTTTGTGTAGTCCGTACACATCCTCCAAGTGTTGCCTTTGGAGGCGAGCACCACATTTTCTAACCACTTGGGGTATCTCACTTCCCGAATGTGGCCGACACTAAGGAGGTCTTTCACCTCCTTCCTGGCAAAGTCTCGGGGATCGCTGGCCAGATACCACTTCTTCTGCCTCACTGCCCGCGATCCTTCCATTACTGCGAGTCGGTGACAGATGACGAAGTGGTCAATTCCTGGCATATCCGCCACGCTAGCTCCAAGAAAATATGCCCGCGTACTCTCATAGTACCCAGGTTATTTCTTCGCGTAGGTCTTTCAACAGGTTTGTGCCGATTCGAACCATCCTTGAGGAATCACCCGGGTGGAGTTCAATTTCCACCGTTTCAGCTTCGGGTACAATCCTCTCCCAGGTTTTTCCCTTCGCTATCTCCTGTGAGATGACATTGACGCCTTTTGTCATCTTTTTAACTGCCTGGGCGTAACATTCCCAAACGTTCCTCTGATCTCCCCGAACTTCGCCCACACCACCCGGAGTGTAGAATTTCATGTATTGGTGGGGCATGGAGATCACCGCCCGGACTTGGCTAATGCTCGGTTTCCCAAGAATAGCGTTATGGACACATTTGATGTACACAACAATAAACCGCATTTTTTTCCATACAGTTTTGTCCCTCGTGCCTAGTTCGACTGATAGGACAATTGATCCTTCTGCTTCAACTATATCTCCCGCGAAGTCTGAAAGGGGAGTTTTCAAAGGTTCAAGTTGTGTCCGACACAACCTGAGCTTCTGAAAAGTTTCCAGGTACAGTATGTTGACACTAATGCCTGTGTCAATCAATACCCGGGAGACGTCTACCCCATTGATATCCGTAGTGATGACCAATGGAAGGGAGATCCCGGTCAGTGAAGACGATCAGTTCTCTCTTTTGTTTTCTTCTGACCGGGTCTGCGCTTACCTCTCCCACTTAGATGCTTCGGACCCAGTTTTTCCTTCGAGCAGCGGAGTCTCCACGCTCCTGTCCACCAAAGATCATCTTGATGTGTTCTTTGTCTAGAGCTGGCCTCCGTTCTTTATTCCGGTCATTTCTCCTCCAGTCTTTGTCCCGGTCGTCTCTGAGCTTCGGGCCTCACCCACTGATGGTTCTTCTCCTGCGCCTTTTGCAGGTATTCCTTACCCATCTCTCCACGGTCAATCATTTGCCGGACAACTCCTTTGACACTTTTGCATTCAGAAGTATTCTGGGAATCAGACTTATGGTACGAACAATTTTTGTCCGACCATTGGCATCCCAAGTTCCCTCCAAGATTGACCAGTGCTTTCATGACTTCGTGGCATTCCTCTGACTTTACCAGATGTATGACCAGGTCATAGTGGTGTATGGGCTTGTTGGACCCGAGAGCGTCTTCCTTTTTCACCTACACCGGCTTGGGCTTGTGACCGTGCTCAGCTTCCTTCTTTGCCCAGTCCTAGGTTTCGGCTTTGACGAATTCCCGGGTTGTATGGTAAGCCTCTTGATACGTGGCCAGGGGCCTCCCGCAGAACTCTTTGTATAGTTCCCCGGCACGCAGGCCATTAAGCAAGAGAGACAAGATCGTCTTGTCATCCATCTCTTCGACTTTGTCCACAACATCCTTCCACTAGGTGAGGAACTGAGTGAGGTTCTCAGACTTCCTGTGCCCGGCTGTACTCAGATAGGTGAACTTCTTCCTCTTCGTGCAATTCTCTTGGAACTTGGCCTTGAATTTTGAGGCCAATTCATTAAATGAGTCAATACCTTTCGGGGGTGTTTATTGAACCATTCCGTGGCTCTACCTTGCAGGGTCTGGAAGAAAAGGAGGCATTTCTCCTCACCGGTGCACCCCATCATGATTGCATTCTAGTTGAAGGAGTCCAAGTGAATCTTGGGAGCCTCCTTCCGTGTGAACTTCGGTGCTTCTACCTTTACCTTTCGGGGAAAAGGTGTTAGGTGGACCCTCGCAGTGAAGGGAGAATCCGAAAGAGGTTTCTCCCTCTCATTCTTCTCCTCCACCCTTCTTTGTAGCATCTCCATATTTGCTTCCATTCGTTGGACCCGGTCCCCCGGGTTTCCTAACCTGCTTCTCACCGGTTCGAGCGATTGGCTTTCCGCTTCTTCCTCACTGCGTGAAATCCTGGATTTAGGGGGTTCCAGCCAATTTGACCAGGTACAATGGGTACGGGTAGGCTCGGCCTCCTTCCCCTCGCCTAACCAGACAAATGCACTAACATGTGTCGCGCTTTGTCCCAACCTCAGTTTTGCAAACTTCCGTTGGCACTACTCTCTTTCCCCCAGCCTTTCAAAGGCGGGGTCACGAGAGGTAGCCGGCCTTTAGGTCTTGCCTTTCTTCTTCATGTGGGCTCTGGGGATGTCCACTCTTCGTCATCGCTCTCAATTGAGATGCAATGACCCTCCGGGGTACTCTGAGGATGGCGTGCACTCGGTGGAGGTGCGAGGTCGCCCTGCCACATTAAGCGCACTGGTCAGATTGACAGGGGCCATGGCGCTTACCACCTGTGGTTGTAAAGGCGATGGCTGGGGAACTGGTGTCTGAAAGGGAGACACTGCAACGGGGTTTGCAGTGGTAATGGTTCGGCGCCTGGTAGGGCGAAGGGTAACATTCCTCAGAGGAAGGGCATCCCTTCGTTCTGCTGACACATTGCCATGATTTTAAATTTCTCCAAACAATTTTATTTTAGATTTCAAAATTCAATTTATTTCTTTCAAATTTTAAATCTATATCATATCATATTCCCAGAACTCAGAACTTGACTCATGAAGTCTAATCTAAACTAATGTTATTAGAACTGGACCGGACCGACCAGTCCAACCAGTTGGACCGCGAACTGGTGAGCACTCCGGTCTGATTCAATTGTAAAAACCGGATATGCATCGACCCACCCAAGCCCGGTAGACTCATTAGAACTGGTGGACCGGGTCAACCTGACAGACCCGTGGGTTGGTCAGAAAGTTCTTTTGTCTATAAAATAAAATGATGGAGATAGGATTCAAACACTAAACATCACCATTCAACTCTCTAAGACTCTAACCACTTAAGCTAC
Organism: Cuscuta campestris; assembly: GCA_900332095.2. Lineage (NCBI taxonomy): Eukaryota > Viridiplantae > Streptophyta > Magnoliopsida > Solanales > Convolvulaceae > Cuscuta > Cuscuta campestris. Next base: position 1,091,724 of record OOIL02000560.1, read on the forward strand.
TAAACACTTGTTACCAAAATCATGTAGAATAGTATAGTGTTTCTTATTTGTGTTGAGGGATCAAATTTAAAAAACTTCTAACTATTTGTAAGAAAGAACATGTTTGTGTTATGTAGTTATTTTATAATATTTTAAAATATTTCAAAGTAAAAAATAAATATTATTTTTTGTATTAAATAATAATGAATAATTTACATCTAAACAAATATTATCATCTATAAAATGAAGAAATATATACTAATTATAATAAAATATTGAAAGTGTGAAGGAGTATATGAACATTGACATTGAAAATAATATGGAGAAGAAAAAAAATACAATATTAAGTATTTTATTTAACATTCAAAATGACATTTACATCTTTTCCTTAATACGTGTGTCCAGTTCAAATGAAAAGATTAAAGTTAGATGGAGGGAGTATGTGCTTTGTATTATCTAGAAATAATAGGTATTTAAGTTATGTGATAATATTTTATTATCTTTAAAAATAGTCCACAAAACATTAGGGCTGTGCATTAATAGGTCCAGACCGGAATTTAGACCTGAACCGGACCGGAATGGACCGGTCCAGACCGGTCTGGTATTTTCAGGTCCGGTCTTTGGTCTTTAAAAATTTAGAATTCCAGTCTAGTCCGGTCTAAACCCGGAATTATCCGGTCCAGACCGGTATATAATAAAATATTACTCCCTCCGTCCCCCTGTATTTGTCCACATTTGACTTTTGGAACTGTTCATCTAAGCACTTTGACTCATCAAATTCTCTCAATGTGTAAGCCTAAATATAGTCATGTGTGATCTTGTTTGATTTGTCTTAACATATAGATTATTAATATATAATTTTTATAATTTTTTAATATACAAATTACAAGATAAAATAGATTAAAGAAGTGCATTGGATGGTGTGCAAAAATGAAAGTGGACAAATATAGGGGGACGGAGGGAGTATTTTTTTAAATAATCTAATAAATCCAAGCCCATAATGTAATAGCCTAAAGCCCAATAGTTAATTCATTAGACCATTATCCTTTCAAATTTCTTCTTTTTTGAGTTTTCTTTGGCTCATAGCATGATATGTTACTTAATTTCAATTTTTATTTTAAGTATTTTTTATTAATATTTTTCTTTGAAGTTTGAAGTTTGAACTTTGGTTTGAGATTTTTTCATGGATTTTGTAGTGTTATGAACTTATGAATTTAACAATTGCCTCCTTAGTGAATTGTTATTGTTATGAATTTGGGGATTGATGGTATAATATATATATATGTATATATATATATATATATATATATATATGTATGTATGTATGTATGTATATATATGGGATTGACTCTAGTGAGATGACACCTTACGGTGCGATGACATGCTTCGGTCAGATGACGCAAAGCTCACCTGGAAATAAAGCAAAGTTAACCCCTTTGAACCCCAAAACTCACCTTTTTTTTAATTTTGAAAATTAAAAAACTAATTAAAAATAAAATAGCAACACCGGTCAACCACCGGTCAACGGCAGGCGCAGGCGGCGGTGACCGGCGGTGGCCGGCGACCGGAGTATGGCAGCGGCGGTGGCGGCGGCGGCGCCGACCGGAGATCGGAGGTGGCGGCGGCGACCGGCGCCCGGCGACAGGCGGCGGCAGGCGGCGGTCAATTCTGGAGTCAACGGTCAAAGTCTAGTCAGCACCCCTTCCTTTGATTTTATTTTTTCAAAAAAAATTCAAAGTGTTGAAAAAAATATGGTGAGCTTTGCCTTACAGTTTGGTGAGCTTTGCAGTGGGCAGTGGTGAGCTTTGTGTCATCTGACCGAAGCATGTCATCGCACCATAAGGTGTCATCTCACTGGAGTCAATCCCTATATATATATATACACACACACACACACACACACCAATAGAATTTAGATATGAACTTTTTATAATGAAATTAGGTCATTTATGTTTAAAATCCGGTCCATAATAGGGTAAACCCGGATTGGACCGGAAAATTCAGGTCCGGACCGGTTCAGACCAGTATCTAACAGGTCCGGTCTTCGGTCCTTGCAAATATAGGATTTCGATTCCGGTCCATTCTGGTTCTGGTCCGGTCTGGTTTTGGACCGGTGCACACTTCTACAAAATATAGTGTTATTTACTCGTAATTTTTTATTATCTAAACATAAATATGAATATTATATTCCAAGTCATGAGTCGTTGACCGGTTCGTTGACCCGAGTCAATACAGCTCAACCGATTCACTCTTGAGTCTTGACCCAATAGCTTATCTGATTCGACTTCCAGTTTTCAAAACATTAAAGACCATGTCAAGTTCTACACTCGTAAGTCTTACTAGCAAAAGTTTACGCTTGTAAAAGCAACAATCTGGTTTTCTATCATTCTATTTTTACTTTTGTTTTTTCTCCTAATTTTGATTTTTGTAGTTGATTCCGCTCTCTTCTCTGCCAAGTCCCAACGGAGCTGGGTTTGCAGGGCATGGTTACTTGGGGGGAGCCACTGAGGATTTTGTATTTAAATTTGTGTGCATATATGTAATCTTCAATTCCCCGGAGTACCCCCTCAATCTTCCGGATCTGCAACGTTTTCCCTCGCCTCTTCTTTTTCCTCCCGCGTTACGTCTCCCTCAAAGATCCAATCTTTGAGATTCCCGAGCGTTTGCGAGAGAGACGGGCAGAGAGAAAGTCGCGGAGTGGTGAGCGCGGGAACATGGATGCCGTCCTGCAAAGCAGAGGGATTTTATCTCTTCCTTCAAAATCCAAGACCAGAACTTTTTACCCACTGCCTCAGGGTGGGGCAAGATTCAGATTCAGTGGTGCAAATGCCGTGAAAGCGACCCCTCTTGCTGGGCTTTCTTTATCAGTCAATGGGTCTCCGAAATTTCAGGGTTTTGTCTTGAAACCATCACTGGTTGCTCAAAAGAGGAGAGATTCCCCAATCTGCAGAGCCGATGCTGCAGCAGCAGCAGCCTCAGCTGACGGGCAACCCGTGCTGGGTGAAGAAGATGCGTCAGAGCCGCCTAAGTTTATGGGGGTTGAGGTGGCCACTCTCAAGAAGATCGTTCCTCTTGGGTTGATGTTCTTTTGCATTCTGTTCAATTACACTATCCTGAGAGACACCAAGGATGTGTTGGTGGTGACGGCGAAAGGGTCCAGCGCCGAGATCATTCCCTTCTTGAAAACATGGGTGAATTTGCCCATGGCCATAGGGTTCATGCTTCTGTACACAAAGTTGGCGAATGTGCTGTCCAAGCAGGCTCTTTTCTACACAGTCATTTTGCCTTTCATTGCTTTCTTTGGGGCATTCGGATTCGTCTTGTATCCCCTCAGCAATTACTTTCACCCCACAGCTCTTGCAGACAAGCTTCTGAACATTCTGGGTCCAAGGTTCCTCGGGCCGATAGCAATTTTGAGGATCTGGAGTTTTTGCTTGTTCTATGTCATGGCTGAGCTTTGGGGAAGTGTGGTGGTCTCGGTCCTTTTTTGGGGTTTTGCTAATCAGGTATAGCCTTATATTTACATAGGATTTTAGTAAATAACAAATTTGGCTTTGGATCAATGATCTATACCAGGTGCATTGTTGAGTACAAAGTCAATTGATCAATTCTTGGTCTCCTATGATGCTTGGGCTCTTTGGGATGATACAGTTTTATGCAGTTGGTGTAGATCTAATGCTGCTAAACGTTGTTGTGAGGCTTGCAATCTTATTAGATTAAGGTGTTGGTTGTGGTCGTGTTTTCAAAAAAAAACACAAGTATTCAAAAGCAATAAGCAGTAGATCGCCGCTTGCTTTTGGCCTGTGAGGTTTAACTGTCTAAATGACTTCAAATGTGTTTATTTATACCATTTTTTTCCATTACCAAACACCAACATTGTTAAAGCTGCTTAAAGTAAACAATAAGTAGATTTCCTTTTTATTTATAAAAACACTCCCCATTGCCATTAGATTGGTGTGGTGGATTCTGCAGCCACTACTTAATGTAATCACCTCACTTTTTCTTGTGCCCTTTGATGCATGATATCTTTAAGTAGTAAAGTTTTTGAACTGTCAGTTTTTTGTGTGACATTATTTGGAGGTTGGTTGCTGGTTATTGTCATTCTGTATTGATTGGCCCAAGTTTATTGTCCAGTTTATGTGTTGGTTGACTGAAGTTACCATATTATACTTGTTTTATTGGAATTTACATGAAAAATAAGTTCCGTTTGCCGGTTATGGCAACTTTGTTCCAGATAACAACAGTTGATGAGGCTAAGAAATTCTATCCTTTGTTTGGACTCGGTGCAAATGTTGCTCTTATTTTCTCCGGCCGTACAGTGAAGTACTTCTCTAATTTGAGAAAAAGTTTGGGTCCTGGAGTGGATGGTTGGGCCCTCTCTTTGAGAGGAATGATGAGTATCGTGGTTGTGATGGGGCTCGCCATATGTTCTATTTATTGGTGGGTCAACCATAATGTTTCTCTTCCCTCTCGTAGTCTCAAGAAGAAGGTGAGTTTATTGAACCTAGAACTCTTTGCAGTAGAGGATCAAACTCTGATGTTTTTACTCATCATGACGTAATTCTTTTTGTTTTTTTTTTGCAGGACAAGCCGAAGATGGGAACAATGGAGAGTTTGAAGTTCTTGGTGTCTTCAAAATACATTAGGGATCTTGCCACATTGGTGGTTGCATATGGCATTAGCATCAACCTTGTTGAAGTTACATGGAAATCCAAGCTCAAAGCTCAGGCAAGAAAAATAACCTTTGAAAGACTAACTTTTGATTGGTGTCATTGTTTCTCGTACCCGTAAAGCAAATATTTTTCCCAATTTTTTCCCCCATTTTTTTTCATGCACGTATTATTAATTATTATTATTATAATTGCAGTTCCCGAGCCCCAACGAGTATTCGTCTTTCATGGGTGATTTCTCAACTGCAACTGGCATCGCAACTTTTACGATGATGTTGTTAAGCCAATGGGTGTTTGACAAGTATGGGTGGGGAGTAGCGGCAAAGATAACCCCCACAGTCTTGCTCCTCACGGGATTTGGTTTCTTCTCTCTCATTCTGTTTGGTGGGCCGCTCGTACCTGCACTTGCCAAGTTTGGGATGACTCCTCTTCTAGCGGCTGTTTATGTGGGTGCAATGCAGAACATCTTCAGTAAGAGTGCGAAATACAGCTTATTCGATCCTTGCAAGGAAATGGCGTACATTCCTTTGGACGAGGACACCAAGGTGCATTGCCCATACACCTCTTTTCTCCTTGGATACATTAAAATATTGAATTCATGGAATGCACATAGTGATATTAATTATACTGTATAATCTGTGTGTACTCTGCGTGCGTGTGTTTGATGGTATAGGTTGTGTAAAACCTTGTCATTCCGAACATTAGAAATCATCAGAACGGTTCTAGAACCATTGGCTCCGGATGACACTGCGGTGCCACTTCCTTTTTAGGCACCTACGGTGTTTTGTTTGCAAAATTGATGGTCCCTACCTCCCGATAAGCCCCCCACCCCGGTCCGACCCCAATTCACCCCGCCACCCCCTACATTTATTTGACTTTGGGGTCAATTTTTTATTATCTCAAAGTTAACTTGAATTGAGGGGTGGATATGAAGGGGGTGGTGGGGTGCATTCAGGTCGAATCAGGGTGGGGAGTTTACCGGGGGTTAGGGGAACCATCACTTTTTTGAATGGAGCACTACAGGTGATCCAATTTGAGCCTAGCCATTTAAAGTGAGTGGCTCTAGAACCCCATTGAGCTATAAATCAGATATAAATCAGTGCTGCTTGTAAATGGGTTTGACATCAGGTGAAAGGCAAAGCGGCGATCGACGTGGTTTGCAATCCACTGGGGAAATCAGGGGGAGCTCTGATACAGCAATTCATGATACTGACCTTCGGCTCGCTTGCCAACTCGACCCCTTACCTCGGAGGTGTCCTCCTTGTCATCGTTCTCGCGTGGCTTTCGGCAGCCAAGTCTTTGGACGGGCAGTTCACCGCATTGCGGCGAGAAGAAGAGCTCGAGAAGGAGATGGAGAGGGCAGAAGGTTCCGGAATCCCCGCCGCCAAACAAGGAAATGGTTCCCTCCCCGCCGGCGTCACCTCTTCATTGAACGGCCCGTCACCGAACTCCCTTGGAGGTGACTCAGCTAGTGCTGCTTCTTCAGAGCCGTCCTCCCAGAGGGTGTGATTGTAGGTCTCTTATAGTATGTTGGTTTGAACTTTGAAGAAGGTAGGAAATAATGCAATGGGTTTTGGTTTTTGCCCATTTTGGAGATTTAAACTATTGTTCTTTTATTATTATTATTATAGGAAATTTGTTTTATGGGTAAAAATAATCTGTAGCATTAAATGGTGGATGGTTTAAGCCTCTACTTTTTTGGAGTATTATGAGCTCGTTTTTTTTGTTTTTGTTTTGAATTTATGTGATCTTCTTAGAGATCTTTAGGTTATTAATTATTATGGGAGTTTATTCGAGTTCTACTTTGTGTAGCTTCATTTTACAGTCTGGTCATAAATCGTTTCCAACTCAAAATATATTATGCTTCCCACTTCATAGTTCATATTTTGAAAGACCATTTTCCAAGTCAATTTAAATATTTAATCGTTGTTTCATAATTTAAATTAATCATATTACCCAATGGCTGTTTGTTTGCTACTTTTGTGCCATTTTTGGTAATCTCGTCTTCCAACTTTAGTATTAAATCTATCTTTCTCTAAGGCTTGCGCCTATGGTCATTACTCTATAGTTCTAAACAAAGCCTAGGTAAAACCTTCATTTAAAAAAACTAATTCTATAAATGGTCTCTAATTATATGCAAATTTTCATACTTTTTAGTCTCTAATTCTAAGACATTATATAAATAGCCCTCAATTTTTTAAAATTAGTCCATTATCATTCTTTCAGAGATTATATATCGAAAAAATATTTAGCCACATATGATCTATAAGACGACTTATGAAATACTCCCTCCGTCCTATAATGTTCTTCCTGTTTGTGTTTACGAGGTTTGACCGACTTTCAATTCAATTTATTTAATTGTAGGTGTAAAATTAAAAAATAAAATTTATATATTTAAAAGCTACATCAAAAGTTCTACAAAACAAGTGGCGACAAGACTATATTATTTTATCAAATATCTAATTAAAATAGGTAAAGAAAGTGATTAAAGTTTGATCGTGTGAAAAGTAACGGAGGTAGTAATTGTTAAAAATTCGAAATCATTTATCTAATGTAGAGTTGAGGACTAAATATGAAAAATCACATATTATTAAAGACCATTTGTAGAATTTATTCTATAAGAAAATATAATTGGAACACTTTATTTCTTGATTATTATCTTAGCAGGGCTCCTATGTTTAGTTGGGCATTTGAAAAATCCATTTCAACCCTCAAAGTTAGCTGTGTTCCTCTCCAATGGGCATTGGCAATGGGGTTCGTTCAGGATGGTATAACTGCAATCAATACAAAAAGGAGATGGGTATTTTATTATTGGACACATCCACAAACAATACTACTTTACTCCAAACTTACACAAAAATCAATACAAAAGAATGAATCTTAATAGGGGAATGCCATTTGTACAAATCTCACTCATCCAAACTCACACTACGCCCGAAAATTTGAATCACACATTGTGTGAAACAGATGCGTACTTCAGATTTTTGGGTGTGGGGTGCGTTTGGTGGATGGGTGTGAGAGAGGGAAATGCTCTTATTATGCCTTCATTGCTTTCACAATGGTTTTGAAGGATGATTTAATAAAGCTGTTCTTGTTGACTAGGCCAACCCCCTCATCTTCATCACCTCCACCCCTCAACAATGGCTGCTTCTTTCTCATGCAATCGACTCTCTTCTTCATGCCACTAAAGATCAGAGATGGGGAGGACGGAATGCGCCTAAACCCCCTGGCACTTTCCGACCTGCTCAATTTCCTTTCCTGATTATCCTTCTCCTTTGTTATGCCGGCCTCCTTTCCATCAAACCCATCCGAACAATCTTTAACTTCTTTGCCATCATCATCATCCACACTTGCATTGCTTTTTCTTGGGTGGAAGATCTTTGTGTATGGTGGAGGAGGATGAGGATTCAACAAGGGAGTGTTGTTCTTGTTTTCTTCCTCTGCATTGGTTTCGTCTTCAATGACAGCTTCTGCATCTGCTGATTCTAGAACACTTGGAATGTTGATTTCTTTGTGAGGGTATTTGGAGTTGATCATCTCAATTATTCCCTTTTTATCCTTACCAGGAGAAGGAGAAGTGGAGGATTCATCTGTGTTTTCCAAGAGAATTTGAAGCCATTTTTCGACATTGCCTTTCCCGCGCTGCTTTCGACTATCTTCGTCTTCTTCTGTTCCCAACCCGCGACAAACTGGAAACTTTAGACTGACTCCCATCTCCTCCTCTTGGAGCTTTGCTGGAACATTGTCGTTCGCGGCTTCTTTCTCTTCTTCTTGAATGGCTGCTGATGGTTTGTGATCTTCCTCCAAGAATCTTAATTGCTTATAATGGCTTTGATGGTTCGACTCAATCCTATCTGGAGAATGTAGAACCAGCTTTCCAGCATCAGCGTAATCAACTTGTTGAGGAGCATGATCCTGTGAGAGCAGGAGATCCATTCTTGATCTCTTTCTTTTCTGCTCATTTTCGGGTCTTATTTGCTGTTCTAACTCATCTCTCTGCTTGAATTTCAGGTACAGTTCTTTCTCTGCAGAATCACAGATTGCTCTCTGAGCTTCAAGCCTTGCCATGAGTGCATTACTTGCTGCTAGATTCAATCTCACTTGTTCTTTATACACAACACTCCTGCAACACAGAGATCAAAGAGTAAAAAACAAAGTCCAACCACAAGAAAAATCAATCCATCAAGAAAAACAAAAGAGGCCAAATTGATTACTGATGCATGGCATCTCGAATCATCTTCTCCAGCATTGATCTGTGGGAGGACTGAGCCTCAGCGAGCTTGCGGCATTTCTCAGCATGCCGCCTTTTCTTAATGAGGATCAGCTCCAAATCTTGGATGTTCACTTTCTCCTCCTCACCCTTTTGTTTCAACTCACTCACTTCTTCATCCAACCTCTTTATTTCTGCCTTCATTTTCACAGCTTCTTCGCGGTGCTTCAAAGAATCTCTGGCGATCACAATTGCCTGGTACGGGTTGCTGCTTGCCGTGTTGTCAGGCTCCCCATTCTCTTTGAGTTTCTTGGAAGCTGCAAATAAGCATATATTACAATTATAAATGAGTAAGTGGTTCATTCCATTATAATTACTCCAAAGTCTTAAAAGAACTTACTAATTATAGGGGTGCTTGATCTTGGCCTTCTGTTTATGTCCAAAGAATTGAGAACTGAACCATAAGATTCCCTTCTATTGAGAACAACAGCTGCTGGAGAAAGGCCAATCTTTCTTTTTGATTCATTGAAATGCTGAGGGAAGACATGGGAATCTACTGTTTGAGTGTCATTCAATTCTTGATTTTCGGCTTCCGAAAACAGCCAAGAAAATGCCCTATGCCTGAAAAAGCAATAATAAAATTTGGGGACCAATCAACCCAGATTTCCTATGCACTTTCTAACCTCTCTATATAACACAACATTAAGTTACCTGAAATCTGAATTTGTTGAAGCAAAGATGGATAAAAACTGATTTATGGACAAACCAACTTGGAGATCCCACCAAGGCATGAGGAATTCTAACTGGTTTTGCTTTTTCTTGCACACTTGCCACTGTAAAATTCTTAGATTACTCGGAACAGTTAAACCCCCTCCTGCATAATTTTGTTAAAAATCAAAGAAAATCCATAAACTCACAAAAACTAAGACAATTGATGAAATAATGACAAACTTCAGAAGCATAGATTTCAAAAAGTTATTACTGGAGCAAGGAAACCAATGATCAATATTCCATGCTAGAGGAGAGGCTGAATCAGCATGATAATACAACACATTTCCATATGGATCTACACGGAATATTTCAGGATCAAAGCCTGCATTCCTGGAAATTTGCAGTAAACCCTATTTAGTTAATATAAATCTCAGAATTATAAACACCCATGAAAAAAAATACTTAAACTAGAGTAAAAATTCAATCTTGGAGGTACCCAAGGTGGTTGAGTTGCTTCCATAAGAGATTGACAAAAATCTTGGCTTTCGCGGTGGGTTTCGCGTTCGGATCAATAACGGGAAACATCTCATCGAATTCCTTTACTCTCAAAACCTATAAAACAATTCCAAATCTCAAGATTCCACAGAAATAGTAATTCCAGATTTAATAAAAACAGAAATAAAAAATAAAGAAGGAATACCTCTTGGTGAGGAAGGGCATAAGGAACAAAAGTGAAAGGAGGGGCATGGATGTAAGGGCTAAAGCTCCTTTCTTTACACAGCTTAGCAAAGGCTTTGGGGTAGCCGAGGCCATCGTCCACAGCCGTCTCATCCGCGGTGAAAACAAGATTGCCCGCAGCCATTGAAGTGTGCTTAGCTTCCGGTCGCAGAGAATTTTAGACCACTGAACAATGGAAATACGTTTGGACGATACGGAAGAAGAGCGGACCAACGGTCAAGTGTTAAATTGAAATCTGTTTGAGTGATTTCTTTTTCCTTTTCTTGAAACAATTCTGATGTCTTTTTTTTTTTTTTTAAATATTTGTTTTTTTTCTCTCTCTCTCACTTGAAATGGGTTGGAACTTGGAAGTGTAACGGCTAGATACACGTCACCTTGCCTCACGTTAGCACTTAAGACACTCAGATCTGATCAAGTCCCTAGCGTTGTTGGTTAGTGATAAATTAAGGAAAATTGTGCAGTTTATGAATGGGGCTACTGTGGTCTTAAAGCACTCGAAATACAGATAAAGTCTGGAGCTTTAAACTTGGGTCTCAACTATTTTTTCTCTCAAATCAGCTTTAATCCTTCTTTGATTTACATCAGAACTTCATTGGAAATGGATTTGAACTCCACGGTTCGAAACTAAGGCTCCAAACCTTTTCTTATTTTTAATATACACTTAATAAAAGTAAATTAATAAGATTTCATTAATTAGTTAAATTTAAATGATAATAATTCATTAAATAAAAAAATTACATTAAATAAAAAAATATTTAATTAAAATAAAGAGTAATTCTTTAAATAGTCCTTTATAAATGGGGGGTTTCCATATTTAGTCCACATTTATCAAATATTATGTTGACAGTCTTTATTAATTGGGTAACATTCCACGTTTAGTCCTCTGTCTATTTTTCTGTCTCCGTGCCATTAGACAAGGACCAAACGTGGATTGGTACCCAGTCAATAAGGACCACGAAAAAATATTTGATAATATGGACTAAATATAGAAGTTCTCCTGTTATAAATGACTATTTGGAGAATTTACTTTTTTTAAAACCATTTTTAATATTGAAAGTACTACATCCGTCTTTGAGTATTTTGTCCAACTTTGACTTTTTGCAGTCAACCGTTTTCAACATTTGACCTGGTATATGGAGTATATGGTATATTTATTAAATAAAAGAATATTTTAAAATATTTTATGAAATAAATCCAATAAATTTATTTTTGCATCAATGTCTAATATAAATTTTTTTTAATTTGTGGTCAAAGATTGCCGATTTTGAAAAAAAACTCAAAAGTGGACCAATACTCATGGATGAAAGTAGTAAGAAATATGAAAAGTATATGATCGTAGTTTGTATATAAAAAGTAAAAATTATAACTAAAAATAGTTTACCAAAATATTTATTTTTAATATGAGAGTTTTCTTGGAAGAGATATAAATTAATAAGTAATTTGAAATCACCCAAAATAGGAGTGAATATAACATCTATACTCAAAATAAGAATTTCTTTTATATGAGAATGATACATATAGTTAATTAGAATATTTTAATTAGTTATATTATTATTTAGTAGTTACTTATTACTCCCTCCGTCCCCCTAAGATGCTCTCATTTTGACTTTTGGTGATTTTTAAGGAGAGTTGAAAAAAGGTGAATGTTTACCATAATACCCTTAATGAAAAATGGGTGGAGTGTATTAAATGAGGTGGGTGAGGTGTAATAAATAAAGTAAGTGGGGGTAGTTGTGGTATTTTACTTGTTAAAAAATGAAATGAGAAGATCTATTGTGGACAAAGAAAAAAGGCTATTGGGAAGATCTATGGGGGACAGAGGGAGTATTATTTATGGATGGTTTAGGGTTTTAGTATGGGCCCGAGCCCATTAGGTCAATTAGGCTTATCTTCGTTCTATATATATTGTAACCCTTCGTTATTATTATTCAAGGAATCAATAATCAAGAATTCTCTTATTCTCTCGTCTCTCTTTTCTTGGAGCTCGGAAACGCTCGAAGTTTTCCTTCTCTCTTTGCCTCCCCTTTCTTGGAGCCCGAAGACGCTCGAAGTTCTTCTCTATCCGATATGATATTCGTATCAATTGATGCTCTCATTGAGAGAACTCACCCAATAAAAAAACCAAAAAAAATCCGGATTGCAACACCTCTGCCTCTGGCCACCAGTCCAAAAATTGCCTTTGTCGTCGCCCGATTCTTGTGTTGTAGAGGTTTTCCGAAGATCTGCAGCGGTATTTGATTTTTTTGTGCATCATTGAATTAGTTGGGGCTATTTTAGGGGTGATTTTTTTTTGTGGCACAGTTGTTGCTCTTCAATTACACGTGTGTGGCGAATAAGGAAAGACGGCCCAATCATGGGCTGAATTAAGATGACCCAGCCCAAAGAAGGAACAGGACACGTGGCCCACACCACCAGATTGTGGACGAGATGGGAAGAGAACGAGACCGGAAAAGAGGGAATCACAATCCCATGATCTCCATAATTCCTCCCATTATGTATAATTTTAATTACAATATTAGAGGTACTATAAAAGGGGAAAGAACCCGCCATTGTAAGGGGACGAACCCAAGCAATTCTATACTTAATCAAAAGAATATCATTACGAGATCATATCTTTCTAATTCATATTACGTTCTTGGTCCGTCATCTGATCGGGTTAATCCCATCATTGGTGCTTCCATTGAGAGCTAACTGTGAGATAAGGCTGTGAGATTATGGCCGGACGAAGGACGAGACGTAACACCGCTGCTTCTGCTCAGTCGACTGTGAGGAGTGACCACCCTGAACAGGGTATGATCGTTCCTGTCAATGGGTTGGAAACGGCGTTGAATAATGTGGCTAACATGATTGCCAATATTATGGAACGGTTAGACAAGGCTCTCCCTGGTCCATCCAGAACCCGGGAAGTCCCTGCCGGGCAACCCCGCCAGGTCTTGCGTACTGCCAGTTCTCCCATCCTCCAGGAGCTTCATGATCCGGAGGAGGTCGAGAGGGAAAGATGGGCCATCGCTAGGCGCCGGGCGGAGGAATTGGCCCGGAACAGTAGGGCGAATGGAGATCGAGCCAGGGCTGTGAGTCAAGTCGTTGGCAACGGAAACGAAAACCCACGGGGAACTGTTTTTGAAAGGATACTTCACCAGAGGGCTCACGTCAGTGAGAGGCTGGGGAAGAATCCGGACAAAGCACCCCAGGGTTGGGTGCGACCCTAAGCCACCCTGGTGGCATCCTCTAATCGCGAACAGCGGCAGCGAATCGGCCGCGGTGGGAGCCAAGCGCCGATGAGGTCAGTGGTGGTCCTAGACGAGGACGAAGTTCAGAGCCAAGTTAGGGTCCCAGCACCGCAGCGCCTGGGGCCGCAAGTTCTGGAGGCTGGCAAATTCCAGGATCTGAGGCAACAGATCCAGGAGATGCAGAGGAAGATAAACATGGGACGAGTATTCACTACCCGGACGAATACTCCCCTTGCCCCGGAGATCTTTGCGGAACATTATCCGCAGGGATTCAAGATGCCGTTCGTTAAGCGTTATGATGGGGAGTCGGATCCCCAAGAACACATAAACAGCTACGTCCAGGTGATGATTGCCGTTGATGCCAGCGATGCGTTGATGTGCCGATGCTTCTTGCAGACGATGGATAGTAAGGTGGTAGATTGGGTGAATCACATTCCTGCCGGATCGATCCGAACATGGGATGAATTGGGTTTGCGTTTCCTAGAACATTTCGCAGGGAACTGCCGACCCAAGAAGCATTTCACTCACCTGTTGGCTTCAGTGCGGCAGAAGCACGGAGAATCCTTGAAAAATTTCCTAATCCGGTGGAGAAAAGAGTCCAGGGAGATAGAAGGAACCGACGACAAATCCAGGTTGGCCATGTTCACGACGGCATTACCAGATGGTCTCCTTCATACTGATCTTACAACTCATCCCCCGGATACCTTTGAAGAAGCAATGGTCCGGGCTGGAAGGTATGTGACCCTGGAGGAAAGGAAGGAGGAGAAGAAAGAGAAGACTCCCAAGGAAGAGGAAAACGCGGGAAACAAGAAGCCTTCAAGAACAAAAAGCAGGGCTTCCCGGATGGCCCAAAGGGCATAAACCCTAGGACCTCGGAGAAGCACAAATCTGCTCATCCAGTCTTTACGTTGCCGGTGGCTGAGATCATGGCCCCATGCTGCACAACAGGGACTCATGACTTATCCAACCTATTCTCAGAAGGTTTGCAATGTGGAGGACACGGGAAAATGGTGTTCCTACCACCGCAAGAATGATCACTACACAAAGGACTGCTATACCCTGAAGAATGAGATGGCGAGGCTAATCCGCCGGGGCCATCTGAAGAGGTTTGTACAAGACGGTGACGCGGGGAATCCCGGGAACGCTCAGAATGGGAAGCGAAGAGATAAGGAAGTGGCCCAGGCTGAGACTCGGGAAAAACGCCACATCAGGCTAGAAGATGAAGAAGAGGACTCTGAGCCCGCACCACACCGCCAGAAGAAACACCACGAGTGTAACTTCATCATTGGAGGGAATACTGGCGGAAACTCGGCCACGAGCCAGAAGAAGTGGGCCAACGCACAAGGTGCTGGTTCCAGAAGGTAAGAAACTGAAAACTAAACCGATTGTATTTTCTAATGCTGATTTGCCTGAAACAGGGGTCCCCCATAGGGACGCCCTGGTAATTACGATTGATATAATGGACTAGTTGATCCACAAGACTTTGGTGGATACGGGAAGTTCCGTTAATATCATGTACATGGACACTTACAAGGCTCTTGGACTGACTAGAGATGAGTTGTCACACTATAAGACTCCGCTGACCGGGTTCACTAGCGACTCTATTGAACCGGAGGGGGTAATAACTCTCCCGGTCGAAATAGGGGATACTAAGGCCACCCGGAAGTTGGACATGGAGTTCGTCGTAGTGGGGATAATCTCCAATACAAACATCATCCTGGGCAGACCCAGATTGGAAGATCTAGAGTGTGTCATTTCACCTCGACACCTATGCATAAAATTCCCAACCCCCCACGGAGTTGGAATCGCCAGGGGATCCCAAAGAGTGTCCCGAGCGTGGTATTTGAAGGCAACTAAACAGCCTATCAACTACGACACCCAAGTGGGGGAGGTGACTGCACAGCTTTTAAGGGCCGAGGAGAAATGTCCCAGAGTAGAAGTTGCAGGTGACATTGAGGAAGTTGAACTGGAGCCGGGCACGCCGGGAAGGCTGGTTAGAATTGGAAAGGGCCTGGGGACTGAACTCAGGTCACGGGTAATCTCTGTTCTTAGGAGGTTCAGAAAGGTCTTTGCATGGAGTCCAGCTGATATGGCAGGGCTGGATCACAAGATTGCAGTCCATCACCTCAATGTATTGCGGGGTGCTAAACCGGTGAAGCAGAAGCGAAGGCATTTGTCGCAGGAAAGGAGAGACTTGTGAAGAAAGAGGTAGCAACCTTGCAAAGCATTGGACACATCCAGGAGGTGCATTACCCGGATTGGTTGGCGAATGTAGTTCTGGCGCCTAAGCCTCCTTCGTGGAGAATGTGCGTCGACTACACGGATTTGAACAAAGCATGCCCGATGGATCCGTTTCCTCTCCCCAATATTGACCAAATGGTGGACCAGACTGCCGGATCAGAGTTAATGAACTTCATGGACGCTTTCAGTGGCTACCATCAGATTCGGATGCACCTGGCTGATGTGGAGAAGACGAGTTTTATGACTCCTGAGGGGCTGTACTGTTACTTGGTGATGGATTTTGGACTGAGAAATTCTGGGGCGACGTATACCCGGATGGTTTCTCAGGTGTTCAAAGCCGTCTTGGGGCGAACCATGGAATCTTATGTTGATGACATGATTGTCAAGTCCAAAGAGGCCCGAGACCACGTCCGGGACCTTGAAGAGGTCTTTGAAATCATGATGAAGGTGAATTTAAGATTGAATCCGAAGAAATGTACTTTTGCTGTTCAAGGTGGAAAATTCCTTGGACACATGGTTAGCCAGAGAGGGATTGAAGCGAACCCGGAGAAAGTTAGGGCCATCATGGAGATGGAACCACCGAAGATAGCGAAAGAAGTCTAGCGGCTCACAGGGAGACTGGCGGCCTTAAATCGTTTCCTTTCAAACCTGGCGAAGAAGGCACACCCATTCTTCATTATAATCAAGAAGAGGGCGACCTTCGAATGGACGCAAGAGTGTCAGGAAGCATTTGAAGAACTGAAGAGATATCTGGCAAGTCCCCCGGTTTTATCCAAGCCGGGACCTGGGGATGTCCTGACTTTATACTTAGCGATTGCAGATTGTGCCATCAGTTCTGTGATTGTGAGGGAAGAGAATGGGGCCCAACATCCGGTCTACTACGTCAGCAAGACCTTGAGAGATGCGGAGTTAAGGTATTCCCGTCCAGAGAAGGCCATGTTAGCGGTAAGAGATTAACTCCGTACTTTCAGGCTCACCGGATTGTGGTGCTCACCAATGAGCCTTTGGCGTCACTTACCCGGAGTCCAGCGGCATCTGCCCGGATGACCAAATGGGCGGTCTTCATCAGTCAGTACAATGTGGAGTTCAGGCCGCGTCCATCAATCAAAGGGCAGGCACTCGCCGACTTTCAGGTTGAGTGTACTGCCAGGGAGATGACAAGAGCCCAGGCCGGGACCCGGGTGGAAGACGACTGGTGGATGATGAGTATTGATGGATCTTCTGGGTCTCGATCTTGCGGAGCAGGTATTGTCTTGATCACTCCGGAAAATTTCCGGATATATTACGCTATCAGATTTCAGTTTCGCGTATCCAACAATGAAGCTGAATATGAGGCTCTGATCAACGGATTGAAGATTCTTGGCAAGTTGGGAGTGTCCAGGGTTCAAGTATACAGCGACTCCCGATTGGTGGTGGGACAGATCACTGGGGAGTTCGAAGCAAAAGAAGAAAGGATGAAGCGGTATCGACACTTGTCCTTGGAAATGTTGGGAAGGTTCGAGTTTAAGCTTGAACATATACCCTGGGCGCAAAACGCAGAAGCTGATGTTTTGTCCAAGCTCAGCGCAGAATCGCCAGAATATATAAGCAAATTAGCAACGGTGGAGGAACTGGCAATTCCGAGTCTCAATAGGGATGAGTTGCTCTGGGTGTCAGGTGATCCCCCAGAATGGTTGGACAGATTGGCCAGATACATTGAGGACGGTGTAGCCCCAGAGGACCCCCAAGAAGCCCGTTTGCTACGAATGAGGGCACCCACCTACCAGGTACACGATGGAGTCCTATATAACCGATCTTACAATGGTGTTTTACTCCGTTGCCTCAGGGCAGCGAAGGCGAAGGCACTAATGGAAGAGATACACGAAGGAGTATGTGCTGCACATCAGGGTCCATACTCTATCTCCAGAAGGGCGATTGTCCAGGGATATTTCTGGCCAACAATGAGGAAGGACTGCGAGGAGTATGTGCGCAAGTGCCCAACCTGTCAACAATTTCAAAACATGCCCGAGAGGCCAGCCACGAACTACACGCCCATCAGTTCAGTAATTCCCTTCTCCAGGTGGGGGATCAATATTGTGGGTGCCTTGCCGAAAGGGATTGGATAGGCAAGATGGATAGTGGTGGCCATAGACTATTTCACCAAGTGGGTGGAGGCTGAGCCACTTGCCGGGATCACAGGGAGACAAATGATCGACTTCGTGGGAACCAACATACTTTGTAGGTTTGGGGTCCCGAAGCAAATCATATCCGACAACGAAACCCAGTTTGAGGAGGCAGAGTTCCAAGACTTCCTCAAAACTTGGGGGAATCAGCATACGAATGTTAGAATAAGTGCCCTTCACTAGAGGGGGGATGAATACTGAGGCACGAGAATGTTTATAAATTTTCGCGGAATAAAAATCACAGGGATAAAGTAAAGAGCGGAATAAAAAGGAGTAAAGGGAGCACACCAAGATTTATACTGGTTCACCACAACGTGTGGCTAATCAAGTCTCCCGAGAGACTCTCTCGAGCTACACTACTTCCATTAAGCTTACGGGTGCTTAACAAACCGTTACAACCTGAGAACTCGAGTCCCACGAGCCTCAACAACACTTGCTCGGAGATACCGCACTCCAAGACTTCAACCCGAAGGAAAATACCTTTCCTTCGTACAATCAAGGGAAACAAGCTTCCCTTAACGTGTATACAACACTAAGCACTCAAGAGCAAGACTCTCTTTAAGAGTAGATGATGAGTAAACTAAGTACGCTCAAGAACAACTCAAACTTCACACAAATTGGCTCTAGAAAGCTATGGAAAATGTTGTTTGAATGCAATGATAATATGAATAATGTGAAGTGAATTGGTATGAAAAGCAGACCCAAACACCCCTTTTTATAGTGCCAAAATAGGCTCCAACGGACCAATGCATTAAAGGGGTGATTTGCTTGATTTATGGGGTTGATTAAAAAAAAGGATCTGCAGGATATTGGCTTCCCATCGATGTTTAGACTCAACCATCGCTGGTAAGCCAATTTTCCTTCAGTTTTGAAGCCAACGGTTGCCTACCCATCGATGGGTACAAGCTTCCCATCGCTGGGTGGGAGGTTGACTTCCAAACAAAGAAAGAATCAACCTTAAATGACTACCAACGGTCATGCCTTCCCATCGATGGTTTAACCTTACCATCGCTGGGTCCCCATCGATGGGATAGGTTTCCCATCGCTGGGCAAGGTCGTTCTGCCTTGTGTTAATGTTGCACCAAGGCTTTAACAGCGATGGGTAGAACTCCCCATCGCTGTTTGGCATGGTTCTGGAAGTTGGTTTGGCTTAGGGACCGCTTACCCATCGATGGGAAGATCTTCCCATCGCTGGGTGGGTGGTTAGCCAGAGACCCATGGTCTTTGCCTTAACCACGGCCTAGCCAACCGATGCAAAAACCGACCGAAAAATCCAAAGTTCTCCAAAATAAAAACCAAGTGTTTGAAACACTTATTTGATGTATTTGGCTAAGAAATCAAGTGAGTTACTTTAAAAACCAATTCATTTGAGTAAAAACCACGGCTAGCCAAGTTTACGCCGTTTTGCATGGTTTTTGTCAAACGACCAAAAGCGAGAGATGGTTTTCAAAGTGTTTTTGTTGGAGAACCGTTTAAACATGCCAAAGAGTGAAAACCAATCATAAAAAGGTGAAAACCACTTGGTTGGTTCGGACGCCAAAAACCAATGCCGATAACCGAAAGCCGAACGCCGGTTTCTGAAACCCGAACGCTGGATGGCTTGGTTTTTAGTTTGGGCGAACACCAAGTGTTTTTAATGAATTAAAGATGTTTGAAAAACATTTTTATGATGTGATAAAAGATTTTAGCCTAAAGAGCCAATGCGTGAGGGCTGGGTCGGTCTTGATCACAATTATGACCGACTCAACAATACTAAAGACTGCGGTCTTCGTTCTTGGTCTCTTTTAGATCTTGTTCTTTATCTTCGTTCTTCGCCTTGTATATTCAATGTTTGTCTTGATCACGGCGGTTTGGCATTATCAAAACCTGTTACAAAAACGTACACGGCTTTAGTATGAAAAACGTGACGAATCCATGTTTCAACAACGAAGGTGTCTGTAGTCTACCCTCAGGAAAATGGACAAGACAGGACAATCATAAGTGGAATAAAATAGAAGCTACTTTCAGAAGGAAACAAATGGGTGGATGAACTACCCAGAATCTTGTGCACGTACAGACAACTCCAAGGAGGGCTACGGGCGACACTCCCTTTGGCTTAGCCTATGGCTTCAAAGCCCGGGCTCCAGCTGAGACGGTGATCCCTACCAGGAGAGAAATGGAATATGACCCGGAAGTGAACGAACAGGATCAGGCCATAGAGCTGAACTTCATAGAAGAACGAAGGGATGAAGCACGGATCCGGGCAGAGAATTATCGTCGCCAGGTGAAATCCTACTTTGACAGTAGGGTGAAACCGAGGGCATTCCAGGTGGGAGATTACGTCCCGAGGAAGCGAGAGAAAAGTCAACCAACAAAGGGTGGGAAGCTGGCTAAGAAATACGAAGGACCTTATATCATCAAGGCCGTTGTTCGCCCAGGTACCTACAAGTTGGTGACTCCAAAGGGAAAAGAAATTGATAGGACGTGGAATGTAGAGCACTTGGTCAAATTTTATCAGTAAAATTGTTTTGTAAAGCATTCTACTTTTGAGTTTAAGATATCTGTTTCAATAAGATTTTCTTTCCTCTAAAGCCAAGTGCCTTTGCAATTTCATTGTTCTGTAGATTTCTTCAAAAAAAAAAGGAAAAAAAAGGGGGGGGAGAACACCCCCGGGTGTAATAGACCCACATTACAGGGAGGTAGATAAGTTTATGCTACCTGTTAAAAATAAGGGAGGTAGATAAGTTTATGCCCCCCGGAGGTAGATAAGTTTATGCCTCCGTCAAAAATGAAGGAAGGGTTGGGATTGGACTTTGAGGGCCTTTACAATTCGGAATTCAGGAAGAATAGCAAACAGACTTCGAGGGCTAAAGCTTAGTATTCCACCAGTACAGATCAACCGAGCAAACAAACTTCGAGGGTTAGAGCTCAACTGATCCAAGGTAGATAAGATTATGCCTTAACCCGGAGGAAAGAGGTCAGGGGCAGGTGAGGTAAGCTCCCATGGCACGTCTAAACCCCAGGAGATGAGATTTTATATAGAGAATGAAATATGTTTGTACTTGCATTAGATAAAGTGCAAGGAAATAACATAAAGGACTACATTGATGGGCCAAAAGTTACACGTTTGGTTCACAATAATGGTTCCTAATGAGATGAAAGAAATCAGAAAATAGGGAAGTTCATCGGTTGCTGATTCGAAGGTTGTATCTTTAAATTACAACGATAATTCCTAGTCTAAAATTAAAGGACATTCCTTAGTATGGGACGGAGGAAAAACTCTTGGACCAAACAAGCGAATGCCTTTTGAAATAAAACAAGAAAAGGAAAATTGATCTGCATGGGGCTAGGCACTGAAGGGGGGCCTATTGCATCCATGCAGTCAACAAGAAGGAGGTGGGGGCCCCCTCCATGGGCTCCTTCTCTTCGACGAGGGGCACGCGGCGGAATCAGCAGCTTCCTCCATGTCATAGTCTTCCCACGTCCCTGGACGGGGAGCTGGTGCTCCCAATGAAGAACCATCATCGGGAGACTTCAGCAGGTTTGGAGAAGCTGTCCGGCTTTCACGTGAAGGTTCCACCTCAACAATCGGAAAAGAACGCCCAAGTTTAACCCTGCGCATCCTCTGGTACAAGGCGAAGTCTTAGAGGGTCATAGCGTCCCATTCTATCCTTCCGGATGGAAGCCTGGGCGGAGTAGGAGGTGATGGCGCAGGAAGACGAGGTGCTGGATAAAGTCTTGAGAACTCGCCAGGACTCAACCCGGCCATGTCGTTGGATTGAGCCGGGGAGGCAGGGAAATCATCATCCGAGGAAGAAGATGTTCCAGAAAGGGTTAAGTCGATGAAGACTTTACTCTGAGATTTACTTAAAAATTTGAAGCTCTTATGTTATTAAAAGGCGATAATAACTTCAAATTTATTTTTAACTCCTATCAATTTCAAACAAATTCTCATATTAAAAAATGAATTTTTTGATAAACTACTTTTTATGGTGTACACATTTTGATTTTTTTATAAATAAACTATAGTTATACATTTTTTCTATCTATTAAGTTTTATATTAAAAGTTGTTTAAAAAGAACAAATTCTCTGAATAGTCCTTTATAACGTGAGGATTTCATTATTTTGTTCATATTATCAAATATTATTTTCGTGGTCCTTATTGATTGGGTACCATTCCACGTTTGGTCCTTGTCTAATGGCACGGAGACGGAAAAATAGACGAAGGACTAAACGTGGAATTGTACTCAGTTAATAAGGACTGTCTACTTAATATTTGACAAATGTGGATAAAATATGGAAACCCCCCATTTATAAAGGACTATTTAGAGAATTTACTCAAAAATAAAATTTTATTAATAAAAAAGATTTTAATAAGAACAAAATAAATAAAAATTGCATTACTTGAACTACTAGAAAAACTTAAAAATTACATTATATTACGAAGAGCGACGAAGTTCAATCAAATCTGCCATGAGTGCATTGTGATTCTCTCGACTTTGAATTTCTTGGAGGTTTCTTATCATTTTTCTTTGTCGTTTCTTCGTAGGTAGGCACCTCCTTGTTTGGGGTTGTAATGACAAATTGTAAACCCGTTGTTCTCTATAATCATATTATGAAGAATAATACATGCGTACAAGATACTCATCATATTCATTTGATAATAACACTTGGACGGTTGATCTATAATGTGCCACTTACCCTTCAACACCCTAAAGGGTCATTCGATATCCTTTCTTGCCGCCGCATGAGTTTTTTTGTCTGTCTTCCGTTTAACAGCGATTAGTTCGAGAGCCACTTGATAATTGTGGAATAATCTGAATATATTCCATCAGCAAGATAATGCCCGCGCTTGTAAAGCGTCCCCCTCAAAAGTCTTGGAGTTGTGCCTTGATGGCCAATTGTTTTATCGTTATTCTATCATGTATAGGCAGATATAATATGTTTACACATCTCATGCTAATGTAAACAAATATTGTATTCCTTGATTTATATTTAAATATGTTTATCAGATAGTGTTATTCTACTGATGAGACTAACATCTTGAAATAAATATTTATCTCAATGTCCATAGTCGAGTATTAACGAGAGTAGGATATCGTTAATGCATGTGAGACTAGTGTGTGTTGGATGTTTGACTTAGTCTCATAGTCAATGAAGGTGTGTTCGCATCTGCACATGGGCAGATATTATCTGGAGATAATAGAATGCCGGACTGACCCATCCTGAAGATGTTGCTTGAACTTTTAGTTCATGCTCTAAGCATCTTTAGCGCGACCACAGGTGTAACTATCCTTCGACTTGAAGTATTACGTTTTTTGCATATGTGAACCCGCATGCTTTGATGCATTGTCCTAAGCCATATGAAATAAGGATGGTATACAGGCTTTGCTTTGGGTATGCCGCAGCGCGTATTCAGAAACGTAGATTACGTACATAGGATTTGTCACTACTCTTTTCAAGAGATTAATATCTTATGGGGCCCACTGATAAGTTATGACTGATCAAAGAAATTGCATGGCCATGCTGAGATCTTTTTATGACGTCTGTTCCTACCAGTCACACTTGATAAATAAGTGAATGACTTAATGGATACAAGTCGGATTTTATTAATCCCTTGCATTAAGTCTAGACATTGAGACAAAGGGATACAGTTACACGGAGTAGGGGTGAGCATGGTACGGTATGGTACGGTATTTAGCTCGTACCGGTACCGTACCAAATATTTCGATTCGGTATAGGATTTTACTCCGTACCGATCCCGATCCCAAAATATCGGTTCGGTATGGTTCGGTATCGGTTTCGGTATAAATTGGGATGAATATACATGCCTACTTTACACGTTAAAATTTAACAATGCCCCTTTATTTTTGAAAATTAAAAATTGATTTTAAATAAAAAACATGAAAAATTAACAAAAATGAATATTTAAATTCAAGAGATGCATATCAAAACTTAGTTTATATTTCATAAACTAAAAAAATGAATGACAATAAAAGAGTATTTCGAATCTTTGTGAATACTTTTATGTTTATACACAAAAACTTAAACTCAAATAAAAGTATAATTTACACATATAATAGAACTTGAACCAAATTTTTTTTAAATAAATTATTATTTAGTGAAGGACTATATAAAAATATTACTTTGGGGTATTATTTTTTATAACATTTTAGTATATATGTTCGGTTCGGAATTTTCGGTATGGGACATCACCTCGTACCGTTCCCTAATACCGTACCGACTATTCGGTTCGGTATGGTTCAGTTCCTTCTCGGTACTTTTTCGGTTCGGTATTCTCGGTTTTTTTGGGAATTTTCGGTATCGGTTCGGTACTTGGTCACCCCTAACACGGAGTCTGAGTCGTGGAAAGGTTTTGACGGTGCAAACGTCTTAACTTATAATCTGAGGGCAATAATGTGTTGCTAGATACCGCTTATTGTTTATAGTATTGGTGCAGAGCCAATACTATGGCCAGCTTTATAAGTGCCTATACGGGTCACACACTTTGTACAATTTAAGGAGTAGGATTAAACAATTAGATAATACTCCCTCCGTCCTAAAACTTTCTTCTCGCTTCCCCTTTTTCTCCGTCCTAAAACTACCTTCCCATTAGAAAATAAAAGATGACAAATGACATTAATACTCTCATGTATTTACACCAATTATCTTCTAACTCTATATTTTGAATGATTGCAAAAAAAAATTTCAAAAAATCTTTTTTAAGAGGGGTAAAATTTGAAGTCAAAGCCAAAAATTAAAAATGGAGAAAAGTCAAACTGAGAAGAAAGTTTTAGGACGGAGGGAGTAAGTAATTTGTATATTTGTAAAAATAGTAAAATAAAATATTTTGGAATATAATATTATATATATATATAAATATTCAGTTATATATATATATATATATATATATATATATACACATATACATATGTATGTATGTATGTATGTATGTATGTATGTATATATTATACATTGAATATTTTATTTTGGTTTGTCATTTTAATTATGAAAATAATTATTTTGATATAAACTATTTGAAGTATTTTTATGCTTGTTTAAAAATGATATTGGTATTTTATTTGATTTAAAATTAATTTTGTATTAATTTTTGGTGTCAAATAAAATACACTTTGAACATTTAAGTGGAGAAGAATTTTGAAAATCCTTCTCACAATCACAATCTTTATTTTCGACCATTTGGGATTGAGGAGAATCAAAATTTTCTTTGATTGATTTTGAGTGGGCTAATTGTTTTATCATTTAGCTAATGACAAAAGTTAATCACATCTTTGTTTTATTTATATTATTCATGCCATAAGCCACTTTGAAAATTAAATAATCACTCTTTGAAAGAAACATTTCGGCCATATATTTTTCTAGAGAGAAGAAATGCTGTTTTAAGTGTTCCATTAGTATCATTTTTTGTATAGAAAATATCTATAATCACTACAAAAAACTTGATATTTTGTGGCACCAAATTTTGCCACAAAACATAAAAAATTAGCCACAATAGTTATTTGTAGCAATTTTGAAATTTGCCACAAGGTTGCCACAGATACCCCGTTACAAAAGGTATTTGTGGCAAATTTGAATTTGCCACAAAAATTATAGTTTTTGTGGCAAATTATGATTTGCCACTAATAAATATTTGCCACAAAAGGTCATGTTTAGTGGCATATTTTAGTTGCCACAATTTATTATTTGCTACAAAAAGCCATATTTAGTAGCTAATTTATGATGCCACAAATTATACTTTGCCACAAAAATTCATGTTTAGTAGCAAATATTAATTGCTACAATTATCATTTTTTTGTGGCAAACCTAATATTAGTAAGAATTAATAAATTATTATTTTATATATATATATATATATATATATATATATATATATATATATATATATATATATTTGTATTGTACATAAATTTTACATTTAATAATATATGCAAAGTGATGTAAAATAATAATAAAAACAAAACATATATGATACTCATAATTCAATCCCAAACTATCAAAGGTTCACAATTGTTAATATAATAGGGTTTTGACATAAAATAAATATAGTACTAAACATGACAATTTGTTATAGTATCATAAACGCTTAACATCTAAACTTCATCTTTTCATTTCATCTTGTCACATCTATCTCGAATGTAATTCCACCAAAGTCATAGAAACTGAATGGCATCTTTCATATTCACCCTTGATCTGCATATTAAAAAATAAAATTAATAAAGAAATAATCTAGTAAGACAAATTAAATAGTGTTTAAAATGAACATAGCAACCAGAGCTAAAGGCATGATCAGATATCTATGGGAAATATACAAAAGAGTTTAATGACAGTAATAATAAATATTAGTGTTATTTATTAAATTTTACTTCAAAGAAATCTATGTACAATATTATACGTAATAACCAAAGAATTCTAAGAAAATAAAACTCTAAAACTCTAAGAAAATAAAACTGTAATTATAAGGGACCATGTTTGTACTGTCCTTGTATGCTTTGCAAGACATTTAGAGGTTACTCAGACACTGACATATAACGCCACATTTCATAACCTAATTAAAACCAATCAAAGTTAGGTTCAAAGTTTCAAGTCTGCACTACAAACACAACCACCAAAGCAAGCGGTGTAGTAGATAGGAACTGAAGATTCAAAATTGACTGCCTCTGCAATTCTGGATGCTGAATGTAGTGACCCAAATTATCATTCTCTAACCCTAACTTATTGAGTGGGAAAAAGGCAGAGATGAAACAGGCAGTTACTTCAAATGGATTGACATCAGACCAATCAAACATATTTTGCATGACAAATAGTGCAGAAAACAAGGCCACAAAATGTACAAAGTGGCAAACTGTACAAAGTGATTCACCACAAAATGAAAGCAGCTAATTAAGTGGGAAGCCAATGAGAAACAGTAATAAATATTTCATAGATGAATCAGTACCTTGTATCATCCGAGGGGGCTATGCTCCTTGGAAGTGAAATGAACATACTGAGATGAATTACCTGATGCCTGTATACAAAAGATAGCTAGGCCGATAAACAGTAATCATATGCATCTTAAAATACATAAAAATGTACGAGAACTATATATACCTCTGAACGTGGTAAAGAAGCCAATCTTTCCTCTAGAGCACGGATACGAGCTTCATAAGTTTCATTAATTTCAGACACTCTTTTATTCACTTCAGTATCAATCCTCTCTTGCTCATGAACCTTTGTAATATCCTTCTTCACATAAGAATGAAATGACAACACTCCTTGTCCCATGCCCCTTTGATGATTTGACCCTTTTTTATGTTTAAGGACAATCTCAAAAGCCTCTTGTGGAGTGAGATTATCTTCTCCATATTTATCCAGTTGTTCCTGATGTAATGCTTTGAGATCATCATACGCTTGCTCTGCATACTCATCCGACCAAGTGCCATTTTTACGTTTCTTAGACATTTCCCATAGGGCCAAATAGTATGGTTTGTCTTCCACGTGTTCAGTTTCTGATAGATTCTCTTCATCACACTCATCTGAATCTGGTTTCTTTGCTTGTAGCTAAAATTTTAATGATTGTGTTAATCATAGGGAATGTAAAAAATCTAATTTCCTACCAATAGTAACCTATGAATTGAAATATTAAATGAATTTCAAAAGAAATAGAAACATTAAATGCAAAGATATTTTACCATATCGTAGAAGGAACTTGCAATTGATTTTGTGCCAACTTTAGACAACATTGTTTGAGACTTCTGATTATTTTTGTTTGTCTCACTGCGTCGCTGCAATTCCAAACACGAAAAGGAAAAACAAACCATGCTTAAAAGATGAATATTGTTTTTCATTTAATGTTTGCATGGCCATGGGAAGAACAGAACTAACAAGTATCTTTACGTACCCTAAACTTTTCACTATCCCAGTAACTCACCAACCATTTCCATTCTTCAGGATCTACTTCACTAGGACAATTAGCAAGACGACCAGCAACTGTTGGATGATCAGAATAGGCTTTTTTTCTCAAATCGTAACGCCACTTTCTATACCAGGTGTTTGCTCGCCACTTTCTATACCATGATGCCCTTCAGGCAATTTAAATAATTCCTACATATAATAAAAGTGTTAATCTTCATCTCTATGATCATTATCTAAACAATAACATATTTAAATAGCAACCTTTAATTTCATGAAATACTTTCGTTTTTTATCGGGATGTATATGACCCCAATCCTCTACATCCAAAGGCATGCATTGCTTCATCAAATAACTCGCTTCACTAATAAATTGAGTGCTGTTCATCCCGACAACACGATTAAGCTCGGGTGGGATTTCAATCTCCACTTTGTTTGGAATGATATCCCTTTTTCTCTTCCAGTTTTGACATTTTGTTTTCCCACGAAGTACTGGAGTAGCTAGAATAATGACATCAACAAAAGTTAATGACAATTATTAGGCAGAGAAACAAACTATTAAATTTGAAATGACTACCTTGTCAATAAACTATATACTTTCAAAAAATTCATTATTAGTCTACTATTTCTATTCATGTACTAGCAAGCATGTGAAAAACTTAAATGAAAAAAAGCGATAACAAACCTTGTTGTACGGATGAGTTCATATGATTTTCATCTCCAACACTTGTATTCATTAAGATATTGGTAGTTCTACTACCTATATATGACAGTTCAATAATACATATACAATTACTAAGTCTATGTCGACAAATTGTAATTAGAGGAAATAAATAGAAATGATCCACTACCTCTTTCATGGACTGGGAGAATTTCTCTTTGTGAAGTCCTTGATCTTGTTATTGGGGCTTGTCTTTTAAATGAAACTCCATCCATGTCTCCAGGAGTCCGATATTCGTGAAGGCCTGCTACTTCATCTAATAAATAAGAAGAGAATAAATCACACATTTTTCGGAACAATCTGTTCTAGAAATGTACCCTGAGAAAATGTACCCTGAGAGACCACTACCTCTTTCTTGGACCCTGAGAAAATCTCTCTGTGAAGTGGTTGATCTTGTTGGTGGTGCTTGTCTTTCAAATGCACCTCCATCGAAATTACTTCCATGAGTATGATGTTGGTTAAGGCTTTCTACTTCAAACATACCTGTTTCTTCTAATAAATTACAAGAGAATACACAATGTATTTTTATTAATCAAGCCAATATATATAAAGTGAAATGAAATTTTTTATTAGAAAAAAGCATACTTGCTCTAATAACAATACGACTAGAATGAAATTATATTGAATGAACCACTACCTCTTTCAGGGACTCTAACAAAATCATTCTGTGAAGTGGTTGATCTTGTTATTGAAGCTTGTCTTTCAGATGCACCTCCATTCAAATTATATGCATGAATGCGATGTTGGTTCAGCCTTTCTACTCCAGACACACCTGTTTCTTCTAATGACAACAAGGGAAGAATGTTTTTATAAAATCAAACCAACATATAGCGTAACACAAATTTTATTTGAAAATGGCATACTTCCTCTAGTAATACGCCCCATACTTGTTGCAAGGTTGGTCATTTCCGGATTCGAAGAGGCTTCAAACATTTCATCTAATATCAATCAAAAAAAATTATATATCACTAACTGTCAAGGTAAAATACTTTGAATTAATATACCTGTAGTTCACTTACCAGAAAAGATCATTTGAGTATGAGGCTTAGAACTTGAGGTTTGTCGAGAGATTGGGTTTTTAAATGAAGTCTTCAATGTGCTGTTTTTCTTTAAGGCAATACTCTCATCATCTTTAGCATGCATTCTCTCCTCGTATGTTGGAACATACTCATCATCCCCATCAGCAACATTATTCTCAATAACATTTGCTTTGACTCTTTTCAATGATGAACCTAACGCAGGTATCCCAAGTTCCTGAAACCTCTTATTGTTTCTTTCAATATTGAGTTCCCTCTGCCTTTCATAATCTGTTGTCTTCCGCATGGTAAAGAAATCCTTGGATGGCGTCTGATTTTTGTTAGATCTTGCTATACTTCTCAACCTATCACCTGTGATATACATACGTTCTCTAAACCAGGAACATATTAGTATACTTATATTTATTACATAAATGAACAATTTATTGTGATATCACACGAGCACACAAGCAAAAAAAGTGAAATAATGCTGTTGAAAATAGTATGCAGTAGGCACAATCTAACATAAAAACACACAACACATAAAGCTTAAATTCAGTATCACAACTAAGTATCGAAAAGAACACCAAAGGATATAAAAAAATTCCTAGCAATAAAGCCATAATGAATTGTATGATAATTAAAAAAAATAGTGAGCATACCTGGAAGACATAATTGTGCACTTGCAAAGAGGTAGTTATCTTGAACAGAAAATGATTTCCGATGCAACCTTAAAGCATAATCAAGTCATGTATAACAATTAGCTCATATAAAGCACAAGTATGGTAATCAAGCCTACTCTATGCTAAACTTGTACATTCTATTTCCTCTCAAACCTATTACATGATGTTGGAAAACAATGACATATTTCATAATATAATTCATTAATAGGGGCTCCTAAAAAACAGAGGTGAAGATTTCCTATGCAGCTTTTTATCTCAAGAACTTTTATGGGCAGGTTCACTTTGCCCTATTGAAACACTTCCAATTGATTCAAATTATGGTTCGATAGTTATGCGATGGGCAGACCTAACATCAATTTGGAGGATTTTGTGGTAGGTCTAAGTTCTATATTCAGAGATAATCAAGGATCAAAACATAGCTTTAATTGGGAGGATTTTGTGGAAGATCTAAATTCTAGGTTCAGAAATGTTCTAGGTTCAAAAACCAGCAAATAGAAAGCGTGGAGGATGTTGGCAAGTGTGAAAAACCGAAAGCTGTTATGACGCTGAAAAGTCAATCACTAACAGGGGATTAAATTTTGGACAATGTTGTAAGAGGATTCAAGCCCCATTGTAAGGCCAATGTAGGGACCTTTAACCCTGGATCCTATGCAAAACCTGAGGAGTATGCTAGTGGCCAAGAGGAAACAAGATAAATTAAGCCAATATTCAACATCAGTAAGGCCTTACTCCCAACACTTAGGGTTATTCCAGATGAAATAGAAGAGCAAGGCAGGCTGGTTAAGCTAGTATCTGACAGGCATAGAGGCTCTCTTCATATTAAATCTGTTAGTTTATCCATAGAAAGGTTCATACCAAATGAGGTCGGAGCCAAGTTTATGCCTGCTGCAAGTGTGGTTAATGCCACGAGTATTCTAGTTGCAAGTGGACTATGATGTTATGATCACAAGGCCTTTGAGAGGGGTCAAAATACGTTAAGAAGAGGGCTGAACTAGTTGTAGAGGGGGCTGAAGTTGCTAAATCAGAGGAAAAAATAATACATACTGGATCAAATAAATAGAGGCAGCTATTTAATTTAACAAAAACCCAATTTGTCACAAGTACAAGGATGGTGACTCTGCCTACCTTGGACTAGTTCAACCTTTGCAAGTTCCTACTGAAGTTTGGAATGATGTCTTTAGAAGGAGGGCTTTAGGAATTCGATACTACCAAATAAGGGTTGTAGCAGCTAGCCAATTCACATAGATCTGACAAGGATTTTGTATGCAGATATTGATTCCAATAAATCCAGAATCATTCATGATTAACCATAGACTGAGATCATGGCTATGAAAAAACAAGCAGAAGAAGAATAAGAGGGAGGAATTTTGATTCAAAAATAAAAACACCTTTATGATATTCACTCTTACTGAACAAAATAAAATTTCTTAAACTATGGGAATTTTAAACCAAAATTCACTGAGATTATGACAATGAAAAACAATTAGAGAAAGAACAAGGATGGATACTGATTAAAAACTCAAAATCCATATAAGATATTCACTCTTATAGAACAAAAAAATTCTTGAGGAATTGAAATTTAAAATCAAGATTCAACTATGAAGAGTGAACATATCTGAATTCATATTTCATAAACAACGAGAATTTATACTAAAACACAAACAAAAACTTGAATATTTTTAAGAATAAATACCTAGCTCCGGAGTTTGGGTGTGTCGTCGTTCCAGAATCGAAGAAACTAGCGTGTCCAGAATGAGATATAGGCTATTGCGCGCGCTGCAGCAATTGCAATATTCTCCGTATATTACAATCGTCTCTCGCTTCTGAGCGTGAAATCGTTTTGGCGAGAAGATAGACACGGCAGACCTAAATTATGGAGGGATTAATATTTCACAATTTGGGTTAGGCGGGATTAAATTTGCCCTTAATATTTTCCCTCCTCACTTATTTAGATTTAGTGGCATATTTATAAAATTGCTACAATAAGTATACTATTTTGTGGCAAATTTTAAATTGCCACAAATATTTAAAGACTATTCATGTATTGTGGCAATTATTAACTTTGCTACTAAAACTTAGCCACAAAAAGTCATTTTTTTTGTAGTGAATATTTTCTAAATATTATTAGAAATATTTTCTATAAGAAATATACAAGATTATTATAATCCCAATTTTAATCTTTATATTTTATACTACTATAATCTTTACTAGCATAAAGATTGTGGTAGACTCTAGTGTTGTTTGTGTGTCAAAGTTAGAGACCGGATGCTTGAATGGTTACGTTTGCACTTTCAACGCTCTTCCTACGACTTCTTCGTTTTTACCGCTTACGGAGAAAGATATAAATTCCTTATTTACTATATGTTTTAGTACGTGATTCTGGGCAAGATAATCATGTTAGGATGTTAAAATTTTTATATTCCGCTGCCTATCCTTGCATGGTTACCTTTCAAAAAGATGAGTTGAGTGTAGTCACATTAGTTCAATCGTCAAATATGGGCGAATGATCCACCCTATGTGTCTTGTGGATCACGTACCAACCGAACAGTGAACTGTCAGGCGTGTGATATCCGATTTGGATCCTGTACGTATGTTTTAAACCCAAATTTCTAAATTGGTCACATAGGTATATCTTAGAGTTCTTCTAGATATCCTTAATAGTCATCATCAATATCTAAATGGATATATCTTAAAGTTCTTCTAGACACCCTTAAATTCAATACACATTATTTGATAATCATCAATATATTCAATTTTAAGTCATGGTTCAATCATTCATATATTATCATTCTAATCAAAATATTCATCAAGGTTTAATCATCATAATCACCAATCAATAATATTCAACATAATCATCAATAAATAATAATCATCATAATATTCAATAACAAATAGCGGCCGAGCGTCAATGTTAACACCCTAGCTTACCATCATACATCACATAAGATTTTATTTGTCAAAAACATCATTTTTATTTTGATAAATCATATTTATATTGATCATAATTGATTGGTATCAAAAATAGGATTTAATAGTTCAAAAAATCAGGTTTCGAGAAAAACACTGCAACCAACGGTAGAGGGCTACCGTTACCACGGTACACCCTACTATACTTTGCAAGCGGCAGTACCTAGGTACCGTCCAGGCGGTAGCGTGATACCGTTCTGCGCATAAATTTTGAACAGTGTCATCTTCAACCTCAGGCCAATTTTCTAAAATGTCATTTTAAGTCATCAAACTTTAATTAAACTATATAGAAATGTTCTCCAAGGTTCATAGATCATTTTGGCATCATTAGTTCGTAGTTTTAACAACAATTTAAAAGTTTATGATTCTTGGTTTTTCAAACATGTCAAACACAAAACTCAATCAAATAACCATTTATGAACGTAGAAACGATCTATACGAACATTCTGGTCACTAGATATATCTACGGGCTTACCTCAAGCTTAAACAGAGGTTTTGGAAATTTTCTGACGAAACTTTCGGTGAAGATAGTGGCTAGCTCTGGCAACGAGAAGCTCTCTGGACAACACTATTTACTCTCTACACTGACAGCTCTCTTTTGGAAGAAGAATGGTAAAAATGGTGAAGGTTTGAGGGGTTTATATAGTAGAGGAAATGAGAAGAAGACATGGATGACCTCTGCAACTCTGTTCCTTTGGGTTTGTCATTAATCGAAAGAAAAATCTGAATCAAAAGAATTTTTTCATGCATCATACTATTTCCAATCATAACAAGGTTTAATTTATAAGTTTCTAGTAAGTAGTGAATAACAAACCTTATACAACGTTTCAATATTTCTCATGAAATCTTGTTGGTAGATTTTCATCAAGCGTTCAGGAGAATGCCTCCATTCAAGAACAAATTGTTATTCAATAAATTATAATTAGAAAATAGTATAGAAATTGTTAGCGTAGATTACGTATATATCATTTGTGTGTATTATTTGTAATATATTGGGCCTATCTTGTTGGGCTAGTAACATGTATTTATATCCTTTGGTATCAATGAAACAACCAAGTCATTCAGTTCACTGAATTCTACATGGTATCAAAGCAAAACCCTGGGACATCACGTAAACCCTAGGTTGGTCCGCTGTCAGTTTCTCATTCGGCGATCATCTTCTCCAGTTGTTCTTTGCTCGCCGGTTATTCGAAGTCCCTCGCCGGTGAGCTGTTCCAGTCCGTCGTCTTCCTCAGCGCTCATCTTCCGCGTCGACGTCTCTCACCATGTCAGCCGACGGCACATCAACTCCCAAGAGAACCCGGTGGATCCATGATTCATTATCTATATATTATCTCCATCCCTCCGAATGGTGTCGGTAATTCTCTCACTAAATATTTGTTGGAAAGTGATAACTTCGACATATGGGAAAAGGCTATACGAAATGCCCTTGGTGGTCGTGGCAAGTCTATTTTTTTATCCTCCGTGGGGGTACCCAAACTCACCGATGAATATGAGATGTTTCTTGGTACGCTAATAATCAAATAATTTGTAGTTGGATTTTCAACAGTGTTAACGAGTCTATCCAACCGAGTATTTTTTCTCATACAATTGCTTCGGAATTATGGGATGATTTACAAAAGCGGTATAGTTGTTCCAATGGACCGCGTACCTATCAATTGAAGTCTGAGTTGAATTCGTTGAGGCAAAAGGGACAAAGTGTGGTTTCTTACTTTGGGTGTAAATGTGCGGCTGCCGCCATCACTCGTGCGCAGGTTGAGTGTGACAAAACCATCGATTTCTTACTCGGCCTCGATGATGAGCAATTTGGTCATATTCGATCTCAAATTATGGCTACCGAACCTATGCCGGAAATTGATCGTGCTTATTCCTTGATCTCACAGGAGGAACGTCACCGGCTTATTGTTCGTTCACGAGACGATCGCACCAAGTCTTTAGCCTTTTCTACACGGTGCGATCAACGTCCGCCTCCCTCCGGCAAGTTTCCGTGTTCCCATTGAGGACGCACTAGTCACACGGTCGACACATGTTATTAACTTATTGGTTTCCCCGCGCATTATAACAAAGGTCCCGGTGGACATGGTAATTCGGTCGGCAACCGTGGGGGTCGTGGAGGCCATGGAGGGGGCCTTGCTGGAAGCCATGGAGGCCGCGACACAACAGGCACTCCAGGTGCTGTCCGTGGAAGTGGGCAGCCGATCACTGTAGTTGCTCCGTCCAGCAGTGGGTCCCACACTACTGTGCAGTGGGTCCCACACTACTGTGCACGTCGTGGCAAGTGACGCGGGATCTTCCTCGAGTGGTCAGATGAGTCGGCTCATGTCTATGTTGGAAGCCTCAGCGTCACATGCTTATTCTGGTATTTTTCCTTCTTGTGATTGGATTATTGATAGTGCTGCTTCCCATCATATGACGGGTACTTTGTCTCACATGTTTAATATTGAGGATGTTTTATCTCATCATATTTGTCTCCCCGATGGCTCCCGGTTTCAGGCTACTAAAAAGGGAAGTGTCCGTGTGACCCCTAGTTTGGTTCTCCATCATGTGTTTTACGTTCCCACATTGCATTGTCATTTGATTTCTGTCGAGTGTTTGATCCGGGACACCACCTGTTATGTTACTTTTAATGATTTTGGTTGTGTAATACAGGACCATTCGTCGAAGATGGCGATTGGACAGGGTGAAAAGCGAAACGGAGTATACATCCTAGTTTCTTCCTCTGCATCGACTAATGTGGCTAACGTGGATCCTATGCTTCTTCATCAACGTTTGGGTCATCCTTCCCTAGATATTTTCTCCCTTTTAAATTCTAATAAATCTAGTTCTGTTGTCAAGAAACTTCAAGCTTGTGAGATTTGTTTTTTGTCTAAGCAAACTCGTTCTTTCTTTCCTGTCAGTCATAATAAAGCTGAAGCTATTTGTTATTTAATTCATTGTGATTTATGGGGCCCAAGCTATTTTTTATTTAATTCATTGCTATTTTTTATTTCTCCTGGAGTGGACTTCTCTTGACATGTAAGCATACAAGCAAGCAATGTAAGTACCTAAAAATGTATAACACGTTTGAAACATCATTTTGAATTCATGTTCAATACAAACTAAAAAAGTAAATTAAATCTAAGAATATTTAACCTCTTGGCCAACAAACTCCTTAGGCCGTAGGGTCCACAAGTTTTTCCTTTCACCAAATATTCTCAATTTGGTGTTGGTGGACACAAGGGTTTCCACACTACAACAAAGTTAAAATAGAGTTTTTGTAGTAAAAATCAAAATAATACTTTTAAAAAAATGTAGTACCGAGTGTAGTCTTAAAAATGTTTGTTACCCATTTATATTGTCATCCTTATTCGCTCCAAAAACATTTGAAGCTACACATGCTTGGACATCATCCATTATCATGCTCGGTGGTGGAATAAATATCATGGGGATCCACTATAGTTTTGTTAGCAAAAGATATGTAATAAAACTTGTTGATGGAAGATAATAAAAATTTTAAATAGTTATTAATATTAAAAAGTAAGAATATTGTACCTCAGGTATTCCAATCATTGCTTTCTTTCCATCATATATAGAATTGTGAATAGGTTCCATATTGATGAGAAAACGCGGGCCTCTCACACTCGGTGTTCTTTCTAAGTCAAAATTTAGTTTCTACTGTAATTTTGGCACATTCTTGGGATGAGTTGATAATGATGTGTTTGGACTTTGACTTTCCACAATCGTTGTCAACTTTTTTATCTCTTCTATAATCACATCTACTGAAACCTCTAAGTGAGCAACTTTTTCTTCCAAACCATCATGTCTCAAAGTAAATATAGTATAAAATAGCCTTATTTAGATATAGCAATCTTTAAGTGACCGTATTAATACATGAACAAATTTTACATTTTTTTAATACTTAGAATATGAAATTGTATAATATACCTCATGATTGTTTTGCGCATGTCTCATTGGAGACACTATGTCATGATTAGCATCATCATCTATACTCTGAACCTAGTTGTGGTATAAAAATTACATTAAAATAAATTACACTAATAAGAGTACGTGTGATAACCAATGTGTGTGCATATGAGAGTAGTGAGTCAAACCTTGAAGATATTTCAATCAATGGTTTCATCTTTGGTATTTTTTTGGTTGCCGATTTTTTTGTTTGGTGCGAGAGTAGGACTTTTTGCGTCTGTTTTTGTACCCTTTCCTTTTTTTGCTTTACAAACCATTTTGAGGTCTTCCTTGTTGGAAGAAAGAAATCAAGAATATTTATGATTGAATGTAGATAAATAGGAAAATAATAGAAGAGAAAAAAATATGCCATACCTGAACTTCTAGATATAGAACCGAACAATTTGGAGCAAATGTCGTACACCTTGCAATGCCTTGAGGTTATAGGGTCTAGAGGAAGAACACTTGAAAATGAGAGTATTTCTAAAGGGCAGAAGCAAAAAAGTCACACCATCAAATCCTTTTAATTATTGCAAGTATATAATAATAGTAGTTGCATAGTTTATTGAGGGCAGTGGTAATACCTGTGACGCCGTGGGGCGTCACTGCGCTTTTAACGCCCAGGGGGTGTTAAACACCGCCCCCCTGGGGCTTCACCGCGGAGTTAGAGCACCCGCGTCATACGTTTGACGCATCAAACCCCCCTAAAGGCTAATATAGCCGTTGAAAGAAAAAAATAAATTAATTTTTTTTTTATAAATTTTAAACTTTTCCTCCCATTCTCACACCTTTAAATCTCCAATTCTCATCAATTTTTTTCACATCTTCTTCAAATCTCCAACTCTCTTTTGGACATGAATCCTTCCGGCTCCAGCTTCGTCTCTGACGATCTCGAGCCTCACGAGCACGCCATGTGGTATTTCCAACAATTCGGGCAACAATTCGGGAGTAATTCGCCGATGTTCGAGATGCAACCATCGGGGTACGTCTATGAGCGGGAGTCGGTTCTGGAGACTCAACCGGGACCATCTGGCACAAAAAAAAAGTGCACGCCGGAAGAGCCACAAGGCGAAAGGCACTCAAGCGATGACCGAGGCGGCACGGTCAGTCCAAAAGTGGACGCCAAAGGAAGAGTGCTTGTTGGCGTCGGCTTGGGTTGACGTCTCTAAGCATCCTATTGTTGTTAAAATTATATGTTTTCTAATATATTTATTTTTTTATTTATATAAAATTATATATAATCGTGTTATAAAAAAAATTTCTTGTTATACTTTTTTAAAGGTTCGGAGCAAATAAAGGATGCGATGTGGGATCGTATCGAGGAGAAGTTCTTCACGCCGATGAACAAGGACGACTCCTACCGTACCCGGGACCAACTCACTTCCAAATAGAGGCACATCAATCATAAAGTCCGAAAGTTTATCGGAGTTTACGAGGAATGCGCCCGGTCAGGGCCGGCCCATATAGGGGACAAGGTGGCCGGTCGGGCCGGGCCCAATAAATTTGGGGGCACAAAAAAAATTTTTTTAGTAATATATATATATATATATCTATATATATATATATATATATATATATATATATATATATGTATGTATAAGCCAAGGCCCAATAGTCTTAGACCAAAAAAAGAAGGGAAGGAACTACGGATTACGGAACACGGAAGAACCGAAGAAGCCTGCCCCATTCTGCCCGATCGTATTCACGAAGACACGAAGTGAGTCGAGTGACGAACCAGAGACGACGTGGCACCGCCGATTGAGTCGCCGCCTCCAGGTAATTATTCATAGCTTTCCCTTTCCAATTTTGTAATTTTTATTTCTTAAATCTTAAATTTTCTTTCATTGTTTCATTATTTAGATTTAAAATCTAGGGTTAGTTATTAGTTTTAAATTTGAAATCTTTTCTAATTTCATTCTTTGAGATAGATTGAATGAATGGTTCTATATGTTATTTGTTTGATTTGGATGAATTGTTTTGAATTTGTTATTTATGATAATTATATATTTATATTAAAAAAACTGAAAACTGAAAAAAAAAATTAAAAACTGAAAAATTGTTGAATTGATATGATTCATATGAATTTATGATTTATAAAAAAATTAAACTGAAATATAAAAAATTGTTATTTATTTGATTTATATAATTAATGATATATTTTTTTATTTGTTTGTTTGCTTGTTTTTTTTCAGTTTTTTATTCTTGATTTTACTTAGTAGTGAAGAAGTTTCATTTACAAATGAAGAGAATTTCAGGGTCAATTTCTTCTCTTATGTTGTGGATAAAGCCATATCTTCTCTTGAGATGAGATTTGAACAATTCAAAGACTATGAGAGATTATTTGGGTTTTTGTTTCCACATAAGTTGAGTGGAATTGAAGAAAAAGAGCTTAAGTTGTTTTGCCATCAACTTGAAAATGCACTCAAGTTTGAAGAAAGATCGGATATTGATGCCGAAGAGCTTTACATGGAGTTGAAATCATTCAACACATTGCAAACAAGTGAATTTAGCAATCCCATAGATGTTTTGAAGCATTTAAGAACTTAGTTGTTACCAGAATGCTTGCATTGCATATAGAATTTTGTTGACTGTTCTAGTAACGGTGGCATCTGCAGAGAGAAGTTTTTCCAAATTGAAGCTCTTGAAATCTTATGATAAGGACCCTTGGAGAACAAGGAACGAGAAACCCTAGACAGCAACGTTGGGTTGCTTCTGGGGAGTTTCGTCCGTGCAAGAAGAAAGAGAGAGAAGGAATTCTACTAAACTAAATCTTTGTATTATTGCCTGGGTAACAAAGCAAGGGGTGTTCCCTNAAAAAAATACTAAAGTACAAATATAAAGTAAACATAAAAATTATTAAACGTAATCCTCGTAACGTTGAGGTCGTCGTGTGTTCCTCTTCGGCCGTCCGGTCTGTTGGACTTCTTCACGTTCCTCTTCACAATCTGCATGGTCTTCACGTGTTGTAGGAATAGCATCATGGCCCGTATCCGATAACTCCTCGTGCAACGTTAGGCCCGTATCAACTCCCCCGGGGTTGAGAACAGCCTTGTCCTCAAGGGCGAGATCTGGAAAATGTGTGCATAAGTGTTCGATGGGCTCCCATGTGGTCAGTGCACCGCCATCATCGGACCAACGAACGAGGCATTGTTCTTGTGGTTTGCCGTTGTCAAGCACTGTACGGCGCATGCCAACAGAAAGAGGTACTGCCACCTCGCGTCCACGCAACAGATCAGCCGGTAGGGAAGGACTAGGCAGCGGCTGGTGGCCGGAGACAAATGGCCGTAATAGAGAGACGTGGAAGACATCATGAATGCGGCAGCCGTCGGGGAGGCAAAGGCGATATGCTACTGGACCAATGCGCTCGATCACCTCAAATGGCCCATAATAGCGCCGAGCAAGTTTGGACGAACGTGGACGGGCGAGAGAGTGCTGGCGATACTGTTGTATCTTGAGAAGGACTTGGTCGCTCACCTGAAAAGTGACGTCCTGACGGTGTGAATTGGCCCTTTCGCGCATTTGTTGTTGCATTTTTGTGAGATTTGTGCGAATATCCTCCAGAACTTCTGCCCGCTCCTGCAGCATTTCAACGACAGTGGCCGTGCAAGCATGTGTGGACAAGGTTGGGAATAGGTGCGGAGGTTGCCGACCGTACAAAGCTTGGTAGGGGGACATGTTGAGGCCGGCATGGTGGCTGCAGTTAAGGGCTAATTCTGCGCAAGGAAGGAGAGTAGCCCATCGATGTGGTCGCTTGAAAGTAAAAGCCCGGAGATATTGTTCGAGACCACGGTTCATGACCTCCGTCTGGCCATCGGTTTGCGGATGGTATGCAGTGCTAAATTTGAGCGCGGTGCCACTACATTTCATCAACTCCCGCCAAAATGTACTCATAAATATGGCGTCCCGGTCAGAGATAATTGTTACGGGAAACCCATGATGTTTCACCACAATGTCGGTGAAAACGTGTGCTGCTTTCTGTGCATCAAAGCCAGTGGGGAGCGGACCAAAATGAGCATATTTAGAGAGACGGTCTACTACAACCATAATGACCGTGAACCCACGCGACCCTGGTAACCCTGTGATGAAATCCATTGATGCGGAGTCCCACACGTGCTCGGGAATAGGAAGCGGTTGTAGCAGGCCGCCCGGCTTTTGTGTTGAGTACTTGGTCGTTTGGCATGGTACACAAGCCGCTATATACTGCCGAACATCATGACGCATGCCCCGCCAGTAGAAGACCTCTGCAAGCCGTTTGAAGGTGCGGTCTACCCCTTGGTGACCCGCCAGGGGGGTACTATGAAACTCATGGAGTAGTGTTTGGCGTAGTGGTGACTCGCAGCTGATGTAGAGGCGGTGTTTATAATACAACAGCCCGTTATGGAGCGTGATGTGCGGGGTTGTGGTTCCTTGCTGTATGGCCGAACGTAGGGACCTGCAATCAGTGCATTGGTCATTATCTCGGCGTAGATCCTCCAATAACAGTGGTAGCGGCTGGGCGTAGGCCATAAAGAGTTTGGCCAAGTCCTTGGTAAGGGGAGGATCGGATGATTCACGGCGTGAGAGGGCGTCAGCGACTCGGTTGGAAGCCCCGGATTTGTATTCTATTCGGAACTTGAACCCCATTAATTTCCGTATATAGAGTTGCTGTTCTGGAGTTTGAATCACCTGACCAAGGAGATCTTTTAAGCTGCGTTGATCGCTGCGTATCACGAATTCTCGGCCAAGGAGGTACTGACGCCATTTTTGCACTGATTCTACGATGGCGTATAACTCCTTGTGGTATGTTGATGCAGCGCGACGGCGCGGACCGAGTTTTTTACTGAAAAATTCCAGGGGGTGTCCGTGTTGGAGGAGTACGGCTCCAATTCCTACATCCGAAGCATCAGTCTCGATGTAGAAGGTTTGGCCAAAATCCGGGAGCTGGAGGACAGGTGCCGTGACCATTGCCTGTTTTAATTGGGTGAAGCTAGATTCTGCCGCATTATTCCATTCGAAGCTATCCTTCTTCACGAGATCTGTGAGAGGTGCAGCGAGCATGGCATACCCCGAGACAAACCGCCGATAGTAACCAGTGAGGCCTAAAAATCCACGAAGCTGCGTGACTGAGGTGGGCCGCGGCCATGCCATCATGGCTTCAATTTTGGACGGATCGGGTTGCAAATTTCCAGCCGTGACCACATGTCCCAGATATTCAATTTTAGTTTGGCAAAAGGAACACTTCGATAGCTTGACAAAGAAGGAATTATTCTGCAATGTTTGGAGAACCACTCCCAGGTGTTCGGCATGGCTGTCAAGCGTGGGGCTGTAAATTAAAATATCGTCGAAGAAGACGATGACAAAGTGCCGTAGATATTCCCGAAATAAGTCATTCATAGCCGCTTGGAATGTCGACGGGGCGTTTGTAAGACCGAAGGGCATGACGAGAAACTCATAGTGTCCCTCATGCGTTCGGAAAGCCGTTTTAAAGATATCCGCGTCATGCATTCGGATTTGATGATAGCCCGACCGTAAATCCAGTTTGGTGAAGACCCATGCGTGCCCCAACTCGTCGAAAAGCTCATCGGTAGTGGGAATAGGAAAATGATCTGGGATGGTAACGGCATTGAGGGCGCGATAATCCACGCAAAAACGGTACGACCCATCTTTCTTTCGAACAAGTAAAACTGGAGAGGAGAAGGGACTACGACTGGGGCGAATCAAGCCGTGTTCGAGCATGTCACGGACTTGTCGTTCGATCTCCGTTTTCTGGAAGTAGGGGTAACGGTAGGGTCGAACATTGACCGGTTTGGCTGCGGGCTCCAAATGGATGCGGTGATCCCATGTCCTGGCTGGTGGCAGATTCTGTGGAAGCTGAAAAACAGCCCTATGCTCCTCCAAGGGCGTATGTACCAGGGCTGGGATGTTGGGGGGAAACACAATTGCATCTGTCGTTGAAGACTGGTGGGGGCTCTCCATGGCTACTAATTCAAAAAATTGCAAGGGTATATGGGCGGCCAAGGAGCATAGCTGCCCAAACGAGATAGGACGCGGTGATGTCGCATTGCCCCGGAGTGTGATTTGCGACCCGTTCCAACAAAAATCCATGGTCATATTTGCATAATCATGGCAT
Source organism: Cuscuta campestris (assembly GCA_900332095.2). Taxonomy (NCBI): domain Eukaryota; kingdom Viridiplantae; phylum Streptophyta; class Magnoliopsida; order Solanales; family Convolvulaceae; genus Cuscuta; species Cuscuta campestris. The sequence goes on from OOIL02000560.1 coordinate 1,134,991, forward strand.
ACCTTCCCCAATGTTTGAAGCCACTGAACACCGAGGACAACATCGGGCCCATGGATTTCCAAAAGAAATAAGTCGACTTCAAAAAGAGTACCTTGTAACAGCAGCGGCGTGCGTGGGCAGGAGTATGCGCAACGCAGCGAGTCCCCATTTCCTACATAGACGCGAAACGGGGGAACTGGATGAAGTACCAAGGCCAAGCGCTCTGCCACCGCCGGATGGACAAAGTTGTGCGTGCTACCCGAGTCCAAAAGGACATTCACTTCCTGGTTATTGACGGATCCGACCAGCTTGAGAGCCCGTGAGCTCGGACTACCGGCCAAGGAATGCAGACTGGAAACGTCGGCTAAGATGACCGCATCGTCGACCTCCGGAGGACTGTCTAATTCGACCTCATTGGAAGGGTCGTCATCATCAGGCCCCATGTAAGCGAGGAAACGACTCTTACAATTGTGACCGGGTGTCCACTTTTCCTCACAGTACCAACACAACCCTTTTTTGCTCCGTTCATTCTTCTGTGCTTGTGTGACCTTGATGATAGGCAGCGGCTGTGCTGGGGCAGGTGTGGTAACCCACGTCCCTGTGGTGGTCGTGGGTGGGTTGACTTGCGTGACTCCCGAGGACCCCAGGCCCGGCTGACGGGTAGGCCATGGTCGGCGGAAGGCAGAAGAATCCTGGTGAGTTGCTGACATTTCTCTGGCCAGTCCGAAAGCCTCTTGAAGAGTTCGGGGATTACGCAAATTAACTTCTCGTTGTACTGGTTGATGTAACCCCGAAACGTACATGGCAATTAGCGTTGGTTCCGGCACACCGGCGATCTTGTTGAGGATGTTCTCAAAAGCGGATTGGTAGGCCAGGACCGAAGTGGTCTGATGCAATTTAGAAAGTGATCCAATGTAATTCTCATAATAATCCGGGTCAAAGCGTTGCCGTACGGCAATCAGAAACGCTTCCCAACTCGTGCCACAATTATTGGTTTGGTAGTAACGAAACCAATCCGAGGCTGGGTAATCAATGAGCATAGCAACCAGTTGTAATCGTTCACCCTCGGGCGTGAGAAAATAATCGAAATAAGTTTGAATCCGGAAGATCCAACCGGCCGGATCATCCTCGTTGAAGCGTGGTGCCTCCACGCGCATGCGTGGAATAGCCTCGGTGTTGTGCCCACCGTTAGGAGGGCGGTTTGGTGGTGGTCGCCACCCCGTGCTGGGAGGTCGGTTCCAGCGAGGCTCGCCATGCGGAGCTGTTGCGGCTAAAGCCGCTACTTGGCCTTTCGTCGTCTGGAGTTCTGCGCTGAGGTTGTTGATGGCTTGTAGCAGATCATCCATGGTGATGGCACCTTGGGCCGGCGTCTCAGGTGTTGGCGTAGACATGAGAACGGCAATGAAAGCACCAGATGATAAGGACCCTTGGAGAACAAGGAACGAGAAACCCTAGACAGCAACATTGGGTTGCTTCTGGGGAGTTTCGTCCGTGCAAGAAGAAAGAGAGAGAAGGAATTCTACTAAACTAAATCTTTGTATTATTGCCTGGGTAACAAAGCAAGGGGTGTTCCCTTTATATAATGGTAGAGAAACCCTAATCCTAATCCTGTCGGTTCAAGAAAAGCGTCAAGGGAAAGAACCGAAAAGAAAACCCTTGAAGGGACTTATAATTCGTCCACCTAAAAAAAATACTAAAGTACAAATATAAAGTAAACATAAAAATTATTAAACGTAATCCTCGTAACGTTGAGGTCGTCGTGTGTTCCTCTTCGGCCGTCCGGTCTGTTGGACTTCTTCACGTTCCTCTTCACAATCTGCATGGTCTTCACGTGTTGTAGGAATAGCATCATGGCCCGTATCCGATAACTCCTCGTGCAACGTTAGGCCCGTATCATCTTACTTACGGTCTACAATGTCCCAAGATAGACTTAGTGGATTATCGGTAATAGCTATCGAGAATGAAATCTTAGAGAGCATAGACTGTGAAGATGTGATCAACCAAATTGCTCTCAAGAATGCAAGGAGAACTTCTCGAATTCTCGGCTAGCTTTTACGGTATGTAATTATAACACTTTAATTTTGTCATTTATTTTTTTCTTTTAATAATATTGCGTTATTTATTATTTAGATATAATTAGTTTACATATGTGAATTTTTTAGATCATTAAATAAAAGTTTTTTAGGGCCTTTTTTCTTGTTTCGGCCCAGGCTGATGAATCCTCAGGACCGGCCCTGCGCCCGGTCCTGGAGGAGCGGGACGAACGACGCCGATGTTCTCCGACTTGCCACGGCCCGGTATCAAGATGACGGGCACAAAGGCAAGGTGCCCATTGATCTTTGGAGGATTTTGAGCCGTTCACAGAAGTGGCAACAACTCAATAATTCTGACGGCGGATCGTCAAAGAAAAGATCCTCTGTCGACGCCGAGGTTAAGGTCGATGACACTATCGGTTCGTCCGAACAAAGGCCTCCCTTCAACGTTGCGGATCCTGATGACGAGGAGCCCATTCCACGGCCGATCGGAAGAAAGAAGGCAAAATCCATTGCCTTGGGGTTCTACCGGGTCCGGATCTGTTTCTGTTTCTTCTCACGACGATATCAGTCGGGCAATGGATGAACAACTTCGGGTGTTAAATATTCGAGAAGAAGAGAGGATGAAGTGAAAGGAAGAGAATGAAGGAATAGATCGAAATAATGGAAACCGACCTTTCTACGTTATCGGGTTTCAAACGTATAATCTACGAGAGAAGACAAAAAGAGATCAAGGCCAAATATAATTTACCTTAGTTTTTTTTATTAATGTATTTTTTTATTATTGTCGCTTTCTTTTTTTAATTTAATGAATGTAATTTTTAAAATTATTGTCGCTTCAATTTCTTTTAATTTAATGAATGTAATTTTTTTTAATTTTGTTTCAATATAATTAAATAATAAAATAATTAAATTTTATTAATTTAGTTTTAAAAGATGTATATTTAAAAATGTAAAAAATGAAGGTTTGAAGACCCTATTTGAAGCCTCGGGGCTTCAACCCATTTCCACTGAATCTGTGAGGTAAATTAAAGCTATTTTTAGCAAGTGGAGTTTGTGAATACCACTTGCTCCAACCGTGTGCTTCTATTTTTAGCCTTCTGTCGTTTCATCCACAAACTCCAACCATATCCCCACAAACTCCCTTCTCTACTCCAATTATAATACGGAGTAGTTTTTTATTAAATAGAGTATATACAGCACCTTTCATTAATAGAAGCTCTAACTCCAATTATAAATGATGTTCTATTTTGTGAAACATCCGTTGGAGCAAGAAAATTGCTACAGTATAGTTTATACCTTCTATATTTTAACATTTGAAGGCTGCATTGGAGATGCTCTTAGCTTGCTATATTTTAGAAAACTTGTTATATTTAGCAAGTCAATCTCATTCTTTAGCAAGCTTGCTATAATATAACACAACCATTGGAGATGAAAAAAAATGATTGGCTTGCTATATCATAGCTTTTAGCAAGACAAAATGGAATGATTGGAGATGCTCTGAGATGGCTTCCCAATTGTGAGTTGTGACGGTTGTGTAGTATTACTTTTTAAGATAAATTACTTTTAAGAACTCAAATTGTCTCTTCTCTTCACTTTTCTTACTTAACTTTTACTCCAACTTTTTAAGATAAATTTCAATACAAAAATGATAGGGGTATACCAAAAGTGTACCCCAAATGTACACCACCCCCTCTATTACCATATATTTTGGCACGTAAAATTAAAAAAAACATAAATATATAAAAATGAGTGATAATGAAGGGGGTGATGTACATTTGGCGGACACCATTATCCTTCTATTTATCTCTAATCTACCTTTTTACTACTTTTTAATAAGAAAAGAAGCTCTAAAAGTTTAATGAAGGGGATGATGTACATTTCAGACAAAATGAGTATATGTCAAGTTTAATTTTAGAGTAAAATAGTCAAATTGAATGAATATATTGAGATGGATGTAGTAGGATCACGAACTTGAACACATGGTCAAACATTATTTACTTGTTTTAGCTAATTTTATCAGTCATTTGATAAATTAATAAAATAGCGTCACATACATCTTATTTTATAAAACTTTTGATTTAGTTTTTAAATATGTCAACTTTTATTTTTAAATGTTAGATGTATAATCAAATACAGTGAATAAAAAATAAATGAATCAAACCTCAAAAACAAAAAAAAGGAAATTTTTATAAGACGAATGGTTGTATTTTAGTTTTTTGTGTAAAAAAAATTACTCTCCCAATCCTAAATTAGTTATCGTATTGCAGACCACAATAAAAAATGTATGAAAACAACAATTTAAGAGTTTTAAGTCTATTAAAATGAAAATAGAAATTCACACTTTTATTTTTAGATTTATAACACTGTCACACTCATCACATTGTCACACTACCTCTATCACGCAATCATCCATTGCCTTTAGTCACAACCGTGCCAAGGCTCGCCACATTGTAACTGCAACACTATTACTGTTGCATTACCATCCATCGCCACCGGCCACCAGAATGTAGTCACCTGTCGTTAGCAGTTGACTGATCACAGTATCAATATACTCTTATTCTAGTCTTAATAGACTTAAGACTTCAATTTTGGTATTTTCATACTTCTTTACACTTATTCAAAGAGATTTCTTAAATATAAAAACACGAAGGCTCCGTCACGTTCAACTTATTCTTCCAATTCCTTCCAACTATTCTCGTTTTCTTCAAACTCTTTTTACTCCCCACCCAATTATTCTAAACATGATATATTTTTAATGTGATTATTATTATTATTATTATTATTATTATTATTATTATTATTATTGTTGTTGTTGTTGTTGTTGTTGTTGTTGTTCTTATTATTATTATTATTATTATTATTATTATTATTATTATTACAACTATTATGTTCATAATTATAGTTTATAAATTATTTTTTTCATCTCACTATTTTTATGATTCACACTCATTATTTTTTCTTCAACTTTTTAATATGAACAAGACAATTTTTTGTATATTAATCTACATGATAAAACAGGAAAACATAAATATTTTAAACTATATTAAAAAAATATGGATAAAATAGTTACATAGAATTTTTTATTAATACAACTTTATATAAGACCCCTCACCTTTTCCTTTATTACTCAAATTTTTCTTATTTTTCTAATTTTATTATAAAAAATTTAAAATCAAAATAGTTTAGAAAAAAAGAATAAAATAGGAGTAAAACATAAAAAATGTGAAAAAAAGTTCTAGGTCTTTATTTCAAAAATAAGAGTTACAATGAAATAAAATGTCAATCATAAAAAAAAGAATATGTTTGATTACATTATAACTATATTTATTTGTAAAAGTAGTTTTTTTTGTGTATGAAAAATAACAATACTTTTTTTTATCTTAAAGGTATTCATTAAGATAACGTGATGATGATGATGATGATGATAATAATAATAATAATAATAATAATAACAACAACAACAATAATAATAATTTATAACAACAACAATTATAACGAGAATAATATAAAAATACACTAAAATAATTTTTTTTAAAGTTTTTATAGGTTTTCCAATTTTTTGCTGTTTTTCCAGTTCCTTCCAATTTTTTCCAGTTTCTTCCACTTTTTTCTAGTTTTTTCTAGTTTTTTTCCAGTTTTTTTCCAGTTCCTTGCAATTTCTTCTAGTTTCTTCCATTTTCTTGCAACATCCAGTTCCGTATGGAGTATGTACCCAACAGCCAATGGCCCGTTTAACACAATTGCTCGGATGGAAATTCATACCCAGCGGCTCGTGGTCCTTTAGGTGTTTGTGCTCAAAAATCAAGGGGATGAAAATCCATTTGAAGTCATTCCATTCTTTAATACGTTGAGGTAATGATTTGATTTATAGTATAAGGTTATTGGAAAACATTGAATAATCATACACCCTCCGTCCCAAAATGTAAGCAACTAATTTATAAATAAAATGATTTCTAAAGAAATGATATTTTACACGTTGTTTGAAATGTGGCTTACAATTTGGGATGGAGGGAGTATGAAACATGTCATACAACGGGTGAGATGCTTTTGGAAAATTTTTTGTGATTGCCTTCCTCATTGATTGAGCTCCATTTGTCACTACTGTTGTTGGATGCTTATTCCACATTGCATCAATAAAAGTATTCAAAACCCACTTATAGGAATTGGTGGTTTCATTAGCAACAATAGTACAAGCAAATATCACAGTTTGGAAATAGTGATTTTAGTGATTTTTCCCTGAGAGAATAACTAAAGGTTTATTATACTTGTTCTTCTTGTATGTGCTATCAAATGCAACAACATCTCCAGAGCACTGATAATCAGACCTACTAGATCACTCAATTTATCATCATCACTCTGTATATCGAATAAAACATGACATCATTATCAGCTTTTCCGTGAAGATAGCTTATTGTTGCTAAGAGATCTCCATCTTTGATTTTATCCAATTTTTGTCGTTCAATGTAATTAGACAGATCCTTTTTATTGAATCCCACACCCATGTGTCCACCTTTCTGATCCATCATATATCCCATTATGTGAAGAGTTCTAACACCTTAACTTAAGAGTGCAACAAATTAACTTGAGCTTTGTCTGCATCAGTCAAGCCACGATATGAACGCAATAAGGGAACAAAATTTGGCTTATACAAGCTGTTCGGTGTTTTATACCCGAACAAGTATGAACTCAATTCATACCCCCAATACAAGTATGTTCGGTGTTTTATACAAGCTGATTACAAGAAAGGGATTAACGGAAGTAGTTAGGGAATAAGTGAATAACATAAATAAATTACAAGATTATCCAATGGTAACTAATTTCCAGCTCAGCACACTTGTTCTTATGGACCATGCTATACTTACACCAAAAATTGTACCCCACTTGTACATCGCAGTTATACACAAACATTTTGATGGTTTATACCGATACAAGTGTTGGTGCGTTAACAAAAATTAACACAAACACAAAGTATTGGTGCGTTAACAAAAATTAATTTTACACCAACGCTTAGTGCAAACCTGCGGTGTATGAGGTACAAATACTTGGGGTACTTATCCTTGTTCTTATTCTTGTATGAGGATCTGACCTACCAAGGGCCCATTCCTTCACCCTCTCATACCTTTCAGAAGGAGAAGAAGAAAGACAATGGCGGTTTGCATTGCGTAGACATTTACTTCGAGGCCATTGTAATATCCCTTATTCGAGGTCGAGACATTCTGCAACTAATTGAAGTGCTGGGACTGGGTACTGTCTCTAGTTGAAAAGAATGGTGCGCAGAAGGGTAATCATAAGAACCATAACAACCAAGCTATAGAGGGCTTGGTTTTGGTGAAAATGCCCAGGCCGAGCTAGAAAAGGGCTCGGGAAAACATTGCAAAAGAGGAAATTGGATTCAATTAACATCGGTTTGTTTGATTTCACTGAGTAAGATGTCAAATATTAGTAATTCTGCATCCATTACAGTTTTAAACCACGCTTTTTGTATCTTCTGCTCCCTGTTACAAATTTTCTTTTTGGACAACAAAGGTGTGAATTCGTGCTATAATGGTGTAATTTCTCAATCCAATAAAGTTGGAGTATCCCAAGTTGCATACCACTCTGTACACCAAAGGCAAACATAGACTTTCCTGCAGGAAGAGACATATGTATCTATATTCACGTTTGGTGTGCAAAGTAATGGTACCCGTAGCATCACCCTCTTTAATTTCCCAAGTTACTCCATGCATGATTGTTAAGTCGACAAGTCGAGTCGAGTCGGTGAAGGGGAGACTAGTGGACTAGTCGACTAGTGGGCCTACTAGTCGTAGACTAGTCGACAGATCACAATTAGTATTGAATTTTTTATCATTATATATATCTACAGTCACCCAAGATAACTATATAAATTTAAATGACAAAATATCATTACCAAAGCAAAATTATGTTTAAAGGTAGCACATAAAGTCACTGAAAAATGAAGAAAACTGAAAAATTAAGAGTATAATATACTCCACTTAATAGTTTAATGAACCAAAGTGAAGATAATCAAACCCAATTAAGAGTATACTTTAGTGATAAATAATTAAAGATAGAGAGATCTTAGGATAGAGAGCGTGTGAATCCTAGAAGATGAAGAAGAATCAATTCCAAAAAATTGATCCAGGGACTTCTGGAACTCTGGAAGATGTCGATGAAGGAGATGTTGCGATTTGGGAAGGGTTAAATGTTGATTCACTGGATTTCGGTTGTGCTGATTGAACCGATCGAGGGATGTTGTATTTTATCGAGTAATTTTATAAATTTAATGAAATTTGGGTCAGGTTGGGCCAAATTGGGCAGGTTTTCTTCACAGACTAGTTGTCGCTAGGCGTGCCTAGGCGTTGCTTAACTCGCACAGTCGCCTAGTCTGCCCTAGTCGCTAGTCGACGTGCAAGTCGCCATTCAGCTGGACGACTAGTCAGCGACTAGTCGTCGACTAGGCGACGACTTGACAACAATGACTCCATGTTTATGTAAACACTATCATTAAATCTGAAGACTCTTTAATATCCTTCTCATACCCAACTCTCTAACAGCCTCTTACTCTTTAGCTCCCAACGTCAAGCTCTCACACTCATCACATCTCCGTCTCTTGTTCTCGGTTGCTACACGGTGTTAGAAATTCATTGCAAGAACCTGCTCGGAATGAAATCAAAGAGAGCTTCGAGGATGATGCAAAAGAAGAAGAGAAATTAACAGATTTGAGAATGTAGAGAAGACGTTGTAGAAAATGAAATCTTCTTGGTTGATATCCGGTTAACATACAAAAGAGGCTATTTAAAGAATTCCAGTTAGTTATAGAGTTGTAACCGACCCAACTAACTGCCAACAACCTCTAAGTCTCTAACTAACTTCACAATAGCTAATCCTCATGTAACATTCCTTTCCCCTTACAGAAAAGATAACCCACCCTCAACCTTTGATTACATTGACTAGACAAATGAATAATGGCACAATTACAAGTTATGTATGCTCAAAAAATTCAGGAAACTTCTGCTGAATTTCCTTCAAATTCCTCCATGAACCATCTTCTATAGTCGTATAGTCTGCCCTTCCCATTGGCTTAAATACTGTACTGCAGCCTTGTTGCCTTGCTTGATTATTCTTTATCCCAATATAGCAATGGGTCGGAGGGGGTATCCACATCTCTTCCTTGTTACAACTCTAGAATCTGAGGCGGTTTGGGTAGTATCCCTATGAAGGCCTTGAGTTGATTTTTTAATTCTGGGTTGGCCCTATGACCAACTTGCCCTTCTTCCTTGAGATACTCCTTGTAAGCTATACTTGTTTACTGATATACCCTGTTAGAGCCTTGGTACATATCTTTCAAGTTATTATATAGGTGATAACTTGCTCTGATAGAGGATAGGATATCTATATGTGCTCTTGATATAGCCAGAGCCAAAATTTCTGAACCCCTTACCCTGGATAAGGTATCAACCACCATTTTCAACTCCACTTTGATCCTTAGTAAAAAAACCTCCTCTTCTCTATTGTATCTCATGCTGAAATCACATGAGTTTTGACAACCAGAGTTTCTGGAATGGAGTTGAAATCTTTTGCTCCATCAACTATTTTAAACTCTTCTGATCTGTAATAATCACAAAAGGATTACTACTTAAATATTGCTCCCATTTTTTGAACTGCCTGAATTACAGCCAGCAATTCCTTTTCATGAATAGACAATTGTTTCCATTTAGGCCCTAAGTGTTGCTTATGAAAGATAAAGGATGTTTGTCTTACATGAGAACAACCCCAATTCTATAAGTGGAAGCATTAGTTTCTACCACCAATGTCTGGGCAAAATTGGGAAGACCCAAGATTGGGAAGAGCTATGATCAATTCTTCAAAGGCCCATGTAGCTTCCAAATTCTAACTAAAGTTTTCCTTCTTCAGTAATTGGGTTAGAAGTTTCGAAATGAGAGCATTATTCCTTACAAACTTTCTGTATTAGCCTTCCAGACCCAAGGAAGTCCTTAGCTCCTTGGTGTTAGCAGGCATAGGCCATTCTTCCACTGCGTTAACCTTTCTAGGGTCAGTGGCTATTCTTTCTCCTAAAATAAAATGACCCAAGTATTCCACTTTTTCTGCTCCAAATTTATAGCTCCTTGCATGAAAGCCTTGTTCCTAAGACCTTGGAGTGTAAATGGGGCGTTAGTTAGGCCAAATGGCATTACCACAAATTCATAATGGCCAGAATGTGTCTTAAAGGAAGTCTTAGGGATATGCTCTTTGGCCAATCTAATTTGAAGATATCTTGCCCTTATGTCAGTTTTGCTGAACATCTTAGCTCCTGCCAACTTATCCATAAGCTCATCGACTAATGGAATAAGAAATTTATCCTTGATGGTTTGCTTATTAAGCTCTCTATAATATACACATAATCTCCATGTCCTCCTTCCTTGCCCACCAAAACTACAGGAAAGGCAAATGGGCTGCTACTAAGTTGAATAATTATGCTCTTATCCAACATCTCCTCAACCAATACTTCAATTACATTTTTTCTTTGTCTAAGAGCATATCTGTAAGGCCTGATGCTTATAGGAGTAGTAACTTGCTTCTAAATTATCTTGTGATAAAAAACACCTCTACTAGGTACTAGAGCAGTAGTTTCTCTAAATAGATCCTCATATGGTAATGCCATCTTTCCTAAGCCTCTAATGTTTCATTTAGCTCATCTAAAGGTAAGATTTGTAGCATAAAAAAATACTAAGCTTCTGTTATTGCTCTATGCATCTGAGAACGTTCTACAATTTCGACCTTAGGACCATGTAGGCCTCAGTATGGAGCCCTTTCCCGTGAAACTGAACTTTATGTAATTCTTCAAAATTCCAATTTATAGTTTCCAGAGTACTTGACCACTGTACTCCTAAGACTACATCACAGCATCCAAAGGGAATTAGAAACACATCAGTACTTAAATCAGTGCCTTGCAGCCTCCATTTGAATGTGCATACATGTTGACATTTCAATGTACTCCCATCACCCACAGCTACTGGTTGTAATGTGATAGCCTCCAACTTGAACCCAATTTCTTGGCAAGACCAATATCCAAGAAATTATGAGTGCTATCAGAGTCTATTAGGATCTGAATGACCTTCTTACCATAGTGACCAGTAATTCTCATGGTTTCATAACATGTATTGCTGTTGACAGCATGGAAGGAAATGCAAGGTTCTGTTTCTAAGATTTCAAATCCCCTACTATACCCAGGACATTCCTCCTTCTCTTTCTCCTCCTCCTCTATTCCCTCTTATGTTAGGTCTTCAACTGGAATTTCAACTTGAAACAACTGAGTTTTTTTAGTTTGGCATTGGTGGCCCCTTTCTTAATGTTGATCACAGAATAGCACTTTTCTTTGCTCTTTCTGGTGCTGATAAGACCTTAGTAGGTCTAAAACTCCCGGTCATGCTGTTAGCTGAGCTGGCATCACTGTTTTGATTTTTTGTACATTTTCATTAATTATTTGATAAAATAAAATATTTCTGGTATGATCCATAGTTCTTGGCTGCCAACTTCTGAAAGGGTCTAACTGCAACTGAGATTTGCCTGTAATGATGGTGTTTTAAACATGCCCAATCTCCCACCTCAACTTGCCTGTCTGTTCTGTACTTATATGCCATGTCCTTCATTCTTTTATGTGCTCTATAGATATAATTCTTGAGTGATTGAATGATAACTTCTCTAGCTATAAGTGATCTATCCACCATTTCAGATTTTGATTCTCTTGCCAATTAAGGAAGATGAATGTTAGGCTCTTGACCATACATGACCTCATAGGGAGTGCATTTAGTTGTGGTATTGTACGTCCTTTGGAAATTGAAAAAAATGCTAAATTGTTTGTGCAACTTGAAGAATAATTGTTTTTTATATTGATCTTGTGGAGTCAAGCCCCGTATATATACAAAACTCAAGTCTCCTAACTATGGTAGGATATAAACCAGGAAAGTCTATACAAAGGAAACCTACCATATATAACAAATATTAAATATACATAATATATTTAACATGCGCCCAACTACGTGACCGGCAAAGGACGGATGCCAAGACTGTGCCTGAAGTCGGAGAAGAGAAGAGATGGTAGTCCTTTGGTAAAGATGTCGGCATACTGGGAGGAAGAAGGAACATGGAGAACACGGACCTGTCCGAGAGCAACTTTGTCCATGACAAAGTGTATATCAACCTCTACGTGTTTGGTGCGCTGATGCTGAACAGGATTGGACGATAGGTATACAGCGCTGACGTTGTCACAAAAGACCAGTGTGGTACGGCGCAGGGGTTGCTGTAACTCAAGGAGGTTTCGGACCCAACTTGCCTCAGCCACGGCGTTTGCAACGGCTTGATATTCAGCCTCAGCACTCGAACGGGATGTAGTGGCTTGTCTCTTGGAGGACCAAGAGATGAGGTTGTCGCCTAGGAAGACACAGTAGCCGGAAGTAGAGCGACGAGTATCTGGACACCCTGCCCAGTCAACATCAAAGTAGGCCTCTAAAGAATCTATACGGGTGCGGTGGAGAGTGATCCCATGAGTGGTAGTGCCGTGTAGGTAGCGGAGGACACGCTTCATGGCGGTGAGATGAGAGCTACGGGGGGCATGGAGATGGAGACATAGCTGCTATACAGCATAGGTGAGATCGGGGCGTGTGAAAGTAAGGTACTGCAAGGCTCCAACAATGGACCTGTATAAGGTAGGATCAGATAGTGGTGTGCCGGAGGAGGTTCGAGTTTCACCTTTGTATCGACATGGGTGGAGATGGGCTTGCAGTTGAGCATGTCTGCACGTTCCAAGATCTCATGGGCAAACTGAGTCTGATGAAGGAAGAGCCCCCCTGTAGTGCGCTGAACATTGATCCCGAGAAAGAAATTTAGGTCACCCATATCTGTCATAGCAAATTCCCCTTGAGCTGTTGAGTAAGGTGCTCGAGGAGAGGGGAGGAGGAGGCGGTGAGGACAATGTCATCCACATAGAGCAATAGGTATGCCATGTCATTCCCACGAGTATAGACAAAAAGAGATGTATCACTTTTGCAGCCACAGAAACCCAATGTAAGGAGGAAACCTGCAAAACGGTGATACCAAGACCGGGGAGCTTGCTTAAGGCCATATAGTGCCTTTTTCAACCTGCACACATAATGGGGCCGCGTGGGATCCTGGAAACCAGATGGTTGACTGGCGTAGACTGTCTCCTGAAGTGTGCCGTGGAGGAAAGCATTCTTCACATCCAGCTGATGAATCGGCCATCCTCGTGAAAGGGCAAGACTGAGGACAATGCGAACTGTGGCCGGTTTGACAACCGGACTAAAAGCTCAAGCTTGTGGTTGTGGCCCAGGAATGATGGTTATATACTCTAACACGCCCTCTCACGTGCAGGCGTGACCTCTTTGAGCATTGCACGTGAATCTTTAATTCTTTTTACTGAGTGGCGGTGAGTTTCGAACTCGTGACCTCTTGGTCATCAAGGCTCTGATACCATGTCAAGGAACCAACTCAACCAAAAGCTCAAGCTTGTGGTTGTGGCCCAGGAATGATGGTTATATACTCTAACACAACTTAGCAATACCAGTGAAATTGGACCTTCCCTTTCTGTTCGTTTGTGGAACTAGGATAACTCTGTATCCTCTTTGGTGGTAAGGGCCATCATAAAGAGTTGAGCCCTGGTACTACTATCCTTTTCCACAGTTTTCGTCCTTCTAGCCTTTAGTTGACTACTAGCCCGGGCTCAATATACTGCCTCCATCTCTGAGTATTTGTTGAGTTTTGACTTTTTTGCAATAAACCATTTTCAATCTTTGACCTATAATTAAGTCAAATATATATCGTATATTAATTATATAAGTTATTATTTTGAAAATATTTTCTAAAATAAATCTAATAAAATTATTTTTATATCAATATCTTATATCACTTTTATTTAATTTGCTGTCAAAGTTTGCCAGTTTTGATCGAAAAAAGTCAAAAGTGTACAAATACTCATCTTCTTTCCTTCAAAATTGAACTCAATTATTCTATTTTTGAAATCAAGCAGTATTCTTCACAAAGTATTCAACCACTGAACTCCTTGGACAATGTCCACACTTCCTCTCTAGATATTTGGATTAGGCAGGATTCTTCCTTGATGTTTCCTCCCACTTTCCAATCCCCATGACCGAGCTTGTGCAATGATTACTTCCTCTTGTAACTTTGCAATCTTAGAAGCTTGCATTAGATTTTTAGGGGCGTGCATCCTTACTGCTTTGTTCAGTTCAGTTTCCAATCCTCCTATGAAACAACTGATTGCTTTCTCACTGGACAAACTAACAATACTCATGAGCCTGTCAAAGGCTCCTTGATACTCTTTAACACTCCCCTGCTGAGTCAAAAATTTCAGTTCTTCCATAGGATCTTCAAAATTCTCACCAAACCTTTCATTTAAGGCCAGGGCATATTCTGCCCAACTATAGTTATTGAGATTGACATCTCACATATAGGATCTGTGCCAAGCAATGGCCTCTCCTTCATGATGAATTATAGGAATCTATACCTTCTGGTTAGAAGGAACTTCATCCATAGCAAATATTTGTTCCACTTTTTAGAGCCATGTTCTAAGCTCTTGACCAGAAAATTTTGGAAAATCCAACCTAGAGAAGCGTGTGAGAGAATTACCAGAAATTGAACCATGATTGGAGCTCTCATGTCTTCTATTCGTATGCAATGATTCTTCATCCCTATCTTTCCTCTTTGACTCCATTTTCTTCAAGATTTCCTTAGTTTTCTAATTCTTGATTAGTCTGAGAGCTTCGATCGCTGATAAGGTTGATTCCTTCCATTAATTTCTGCAATTGGAGCTCGATTCCTGCCAACTTGTCTTCAGACTCGTCACTCACCGCTTCAAAAGCTCTGGTTCTCATCATCTTGCAAGGCCAAGAATCAGACAGCTTTGATGCCACGTGATACCAGAATTCAAAGATATTGTTCTAGGAATTGGGAGATTTCAAAGAACATACAATTCAATCCCAGGAAATCACTGAGAAGATTGAAATAACAGGGAAAAATAGAAGGATTGGGGAAGAAGAATGAGAAAGAATGAAAGAGAAGGTTTGATTATCAATTCATACCCTCAATACAAGTATGCTGGGTGTTTTATACAAGCTGATTACAATAAAGGGAATAATGGAAGTAGTTAGGGAATAACAGAAATGAATTACAAGATTATCCAGTGCTAACAAATTACCAGCTCAGCACAGTTGTTCTTATTCTTGTATCAGGATCTGACCTACCAAGGACCCATACCCTCACCCTTTCATGCCTTTGAGAAGGAGAAGAAGAAGGACAATGGCGGTTTGCATTGTGTCGACATTTACTTCGAGGCCATTGAAATATCCCTTGTCCGAGGTTGAGACATTCTGCAACAATTTAAAGTTCTGGGACTGGGTGCTGCCCCTAGTTGACAAGAATGGTGCAGAAGGCTAATCATAAGAACCTTTACAAACAAGCTATGGTGGGCTTGGTTTTGGTAAAAATGCCTAGGCCGAGCTAAAGGATTAGTAGAGAAGGTCTAGGGAAATCATGGCAAAAGAGGAAATTGGATTCAATTATCATCGTTTTTTTGGATTTCGTTGAGTAAGATGTCAAATATTAGTATTTCTGCATTCGTTACAGTTTTAAACAACACTTTTTGTACTATCTGCTACCTATTGCAATTTTTCCCTTTTGGATAATGAAGGCGTGAATTCGGGGTATAATTGTGTAATTTCTCAATTCAATAAAGTTTGGGGTATCTCAAGTTACACACTACTTTGCACACCAAAGGCAAACAAGACAGTGTCTTATGTATCTATATTCACCTTTAGGGTGCAAAGTGATGTGCAACTTCGGGTTACCATAGCAAATCTGAATTCCTTTACTTTCCTACTCAAATCCAAATCTCTATCAGCCTCTTACTCTTAAGTTCCCAACGTCTCGCTCTCATTGCATCTCCGCCTCTCGTTCTCGGTTGTTACACGGTGTTAGCAATTCAATGCCAGAAGCTGCTCGGAATGGAAATATGGAATCAAAGAGAGGCTATTTAAAGAAGTCCAGCTAGTTATACAGTTGTAACCGACCCAACTAACTGCCAACCACCTCTAACTAGCTTCACAATAGCTAATCCTCATGTAACATTCNGATTAGATTGACTAGACAAATCAATAATAGTACAATTACAAGTTATGTATGCTCCAAAAATTCAGGAAACTTTTGCTCAATATCCTTCGAGTTCCTCCATGAAGCATCTTCTATAGTAGTATAGTCTGCCCTTCCCATTGGATTAAATACTGTACTGCATCCTTGTTGCCTTGCTTGATCATTCTTCTGCCCAATATAACAATGAGTCAGAGGGGGTATCCACATCTCTTCCTTGTTACAACTCTAGAATCTGAGGCGGTTTGGGTAGTATCCCTATGAAGGCCTTGAGTTGAGATACATGGAAAGTGTGATGAATATGGGCTGATTCAGGCAATATAAGTTTGCAGGCAACTGATCCCACTTTAGCTTCTATTTGGAATGGGGCATAGAATTTATGAGATAACTTGTGATTAGTCCTTGCTTGTAATATTTTCTGCCTTTACTCTTTAGGGTTGTAGCTTAAGCCATACGCAATCTCCCACTGCCATTTGTCTTTCATTTCTATGCTTATCTGTTTGCAATTTGATTCTCTGTTGAGCTTTTAGGAGCTGGTATTTCAACACCTGAATCATTGCCTTCCTTCTTTATAATGATCTATCAACAGCTTCAACCTTTGTTTTACCTAGCAAGTAGGGTAGGTGAATAGGTGGTGGTTGATAATATACCACTTAATAAGGAGTCATTGAAATAGACGCGTAAATAGTAGTATTGAACCGCCACTTTGCTAGGGGAATCCAATTACTCCATTCTTTTTGTTGTTCACTGAACATGCACCTCAAGTAGGCTTCTAAGCATCTATTCACCATTCTGTTTGACCATCAGTTTGAGGATCGTAAGAGGTTGAGGGAAGCAAATCTATTGGGAGAAAGACTTAAAGGGGAGTAAAATATAGGAAAAGAGTCAAAATAATGTATTTATCCCAAAATAGGACCTATAATGCCATTAATGTCAACATATGATACCAAGAAATAGTGTTGAACGCCAATATACAGTGCCACATTGTGACTGGAGTAGTCCTATTTTGGGATTAAAAACATGTCACTCTTATTTTGGGGATAAATTCTATATTTTGCTTTTATTTTTGGGTAATTTCTTAAATCTATTCCCTAAATTGTTATTAATGTTTGCCAAAATTCGCGTAGGAATATTTTGTCCCCGTCACTAACAATAGTTTGAGGCCATCCATGTAGCGTGAACACATTTCTTCAATAGATTTGGGCTACCTCTGCATCAGAAAAAGGATGTCCTGTACTCTTGAAATAAGCATATTTGCTGAATCTGTTAGCCATTACTAGAATAACTTCCATTCCTTCAGATTTTGGTAAGCCTTCTATAAAATCTGTAGAAATGTCTCTCTTAACTTCAGTAGGTATCTCTAAGGGCTGTTGTAAGTCAGGATAAGGGCTGTTGCCATATTTAGAGCTTTGACAAACCATGCATTGCCTAATATGGTGCTGCACATCTCTGGTCATCCCTTTCCATACAAATAATCCTTTAAGCTTTCTTAATGTAAAACGCCTTCTAAAATGTCTAGTGGATGAATCATGTACCCACTTTATTATTATTTGATTTTTTAATTTTGGGTTTGGCCCTATGACCTACTTGCCCTTCTTCCTTGAGAGATCTTCTTTCCACGATATCTTTCAAGTTATTACCTAGGTGATAACTTGCTTTGATAGAGGAAAGGATATCTATATCACTATATGTGCTCGTGATATAGCCAGAGCCAAAATTTCTGAGCCCCTTACCTTGGATAAGGCATCAGCCACCACATTTTCAACTCCACTTAGATCCTTGGTAAAAAAAACCCAACTTTTATAATGCATCTCATACTGTAATCACATGAGTTTTGACAACCAAAATTGTTGGAATGGAGCTGAAATCTTTTGCTCCGTCAACTATTTTAAACTCTTTTGATCTGTAATAATCACAAAAGGATTACTACTCAAATGTTGCACTCATTTTTGAACTGTCTGCTAGCAATTCCTTTTCATAAACCATAGTTGTTAAAAGCGCGCCTGAGGCGCGCTGCGCATGAAGCGTATAGGTTTGCGCAATATTTTTTCTGATGCGGGCGCACGCATATCTTCGCATTTGCGTATTAGGCGATGCGATTGAATGCGCTATAAGGCTCGCATCACGTACGCACCTTTAACTTTTTTTTTATATTAAATTTTCATCGATTAGGGTTACTCATGGTGTCGGAGAGAAGGTATCGTCCAGTCAAATCGACGACTCCTCGAAGTAGATGATATCTTTTATTTATGTTCGGAGTATTTAACTATATTTTATTATTAATTTTAATTGTTTTTTAATTTTTTATGAGTTTGATATTTGAGAAAAAAAGTGATGTAGTAAAATTTGTGAATTTAGTTAATATGGTATGAGCTGTTTTTTTTTAAATTCCAGATTTTTTTTATCATGCAATTTTGCTTTGGAATTAAATTTAATACTTTTTTTTTTGGGTTCGAGAGTAAAAACTGATGTAGTATTTGAGATTTGAGAATCAAGTTAGTAAGTCAGTCGCTCCTTTTGTTATTTGTTTTCACAGATTCTTTTTTGTGAGGCTTTCCCTCTTTTCCTTCCTGTATTTATATTTTTGTACACTCTTTCAAGTTTCATGTATGGAAGAATCTCTAGATTTTGGGTTTGAAGAACTTGAAGGACCAAAATCTAATGATCCCGGATGGAAGTATGTTCGGAGGTTTACAAAAACATAGGAGTGACACCTATTGGATTTTATGACAAAGTATCCACATGCTCTAACTCTTGAGTTTGTAGAGTATATATAAGAGTAGAATAGGTAAATTACATATAAGCCCAAGACTAATATAAATTATATATTATGGCTAACATCCCCCCTCAAGCTGAGTCAAGCGGAAGCAAGAGGAAGCTTGGAGATTAGCAACTGAAATCGTTGAGAGGTTAGTGGCTTCGTCAAAAAATCTGCAAGCTGGTCCACGGAAGAAACGTGCTGAGCGGTCATGGCACCATCGATAACTTGTTCCCGAACAAAGTGACAATCTGTGCCAACGTGCGGATGGGGGTGAATAAGAAGAGGGGTCAAAACATCGATAACCCTTTGTGTGAGGTTCATACCCAATAAAAACACATGGTTTGGAACGGGGCTGAAGTTTATGATCAACTTCATGACGTAGATGGGGGTAGACTAGACACCCAAAAACACGTAAGACGGAATAGTCAGGAGCACAATGATAGAGAACTTCATAGGGTGAGACATGAGACAAGGATCGTTTTGGAAGACGATTAATCAGGAAGTTGGCAGTGGCTAGGGCCTCGACCCAAAATGTTACGGGCAAGTTAGAGGTATGAAGGAGAGTTATAACTGTCTCAATAAGGTGACGATGTTTGCGTTCAGCGACACCATTTTGTTCAGGAGTATATGGACATGTTTTTTGATGGATGATCCCAAGACGCTGTAAAAACAAGCCAAATTGATGATTAACATATTCTTTTCCATTGTCAGTCCGAAAAAGCTTAATAGTTTCCCCAAATTGATTTTGAATCATGAACTGGAAACTTTGAAATGCCCCAAAAGCTTCAGACTTCTGTTTTAATGGATAAAGCCACGAATATTTTGTAAAATCATCTATGAAGGAAATGTAGTAGCGATAACCCCCAAATGATGGAACAGATGTAGGACCCCAAACATCAGAGTGAATTAATTGAAAAGGAAAATTAGCAGCAGTATATGATAAGGAAAAAGGAAGTTTATGCGACTTAGAAACAGCACAAGAGTCACAAGACAAAACATTTGACATAGAAGACAAACCAAATGAAGAAAGTAATTTATTTGTAACTTCCAGGGAAGGGTGCCCCAACCACGGTGCCAGTCTTGGCCAGTGAGGGCAACAGATCGTACAATAGGAGACAACGCAGGAGACACGGGTGCTTGATAATTAGAAGGTAACACATATAGTCCTTGCTCACAACGGCCTTTGTATCTCACCCTGTGGGTTGTGTTGTCCAGGATCTGAAATTCAGTAGGGTTAAAAAGTAAGGTGCAGTTATTATCTTTTGTGAAGCGATGAATGGAAAGGAGGTGAGATTTAAGGCTAGGGACATGTAAAAGATTACTAAGGTGAAAAATGCCAGAGGCAGTGGGTATTTTACCTGAGCCAACATGAGAAATAGGAAGGGATTGACCACCTGCGCTGGTAACCGTGTCAGTGCCAGAGTATGGAGTATACGAATAAAGGCGATTCAGATCCGGAGTGACATGTGTGTTAGCCCCTGTATCCAAAAACCAGTTCTCATTGGGAGGAGCAGACTGTGACGCGTAAAAAGCCTGTGGGCGGGAAGCCGAAGGTGGTCCAAAATACTCAGAATCAAAACGATGCCAACAATCCCATGCTGCATGATTTTGTTTTCCACAAATTTGACAGATGAGAGAAGTGCTACTGCTAGAGTAACCACCTCTGAACGAGCCTCGACCAGACCCGCGGCTTCCCCGCTGTCCACGTCCACTAGGGCCCCCACGGCTGCCAAACGGACCACGACCAAGCCCACGACCATCCTGAAAACCACGACTGCCACGGCCACGGTAGAATCCTCGTCCACGACCCTGACCACTGGAGTGCATGTATAGTGCTGTATGAACACTGGAGGACGAGGAGTCATGCAACTCAAGCTTCTGTTCAAGTTGAATATTCAATTCTTCTTGAACCAACCAGGTGACCACCTCTGTCAAGGTGATGTTGTTAATGTTGGTTTGGATGTTTTGTTTAATGGAGGAATAGTCAGAGGGCAATCCACGAAGTATAGCGAGAATCACATCTTGGTCAGAAATTTCTGACTTTGCACGATTCAAATCAGCAACAATTTTAACAACACCATCAAGATATTTTTGCATTGAATCAGAACCCTTACGAACATTGTGTAACTGATCTTTGAGTTGAAAAATATGAGTGCGAGACAGGGAATTATACCGAGTTTGGAGATGTGACCAGATTGCAGCGGCACTATTTTTTCCATGTAAATAAGGTTGGACCGATGGGCTGATTACGGCCAGTAGACAAGCACATAGCTGAGCATCAATTATTGACCAATGCTCATATTCTGGATTGGAAGTCGTGCGAGTGATGCCGTCCTTGTCAGTGACAGAGAGAGTCGGTGGTGGGGCAGGGAGGGAGCCGTCCACATATGGCATAAGCCGATGAGCAGTGAGATTTGCAGTGAGAGTAGACACCCATGACGGGAAGTTGCTGTCATCTAGTTTTTCCGGTGTGAGAGAATGGAGATTCTTGATAAAAAGTTTCAAGCCGGTTGGGAGAGAATCAAGGGGATCAGAATTCTTTGCCATGAGATTCGATCAAGGGAGAGGCTCCTGGACGGCGACGGGTAGCAATCAATTTTGCTCGAAAAACTGGAGCGACTAATTATCTTCTCTGCCTGACTCTCTTGGAGGCTTTCGATCGCAGAGACGAAACAGAGCGGCGGCCGATGGAAAAAAAAAAACCTTTAACACTTTTGGCTATAATTCTCTAGAAGGTGAGTGATCAATTTTGCTCTGATTGGTCCTCTAGGAAAGGCAATAACCAATTTGGCAGAGATGGTAAGATGATGATGATGATGAGGCAAGTGGACCAATTTGGATGATGGCAGAGATGGTAAGATGATGATGATGGTGTAAGTGGATGAAGAAGCTGATGATGATGATGGCAGGGCTATGAGATGATGATGCTGAGATGATGATGCCGAGATGATGATGGTGAAGTAACCGAAGGAAAAAAGAAGAGAAAGAGACGAGCTTACGTTACCATGGCTCTGATACCATATTGGATTTTATGACAAAATATCCACATGCTCTAACTCTTGAGTTTGTAGAGTATATATAAGAGTAGAATAGGTAAATTACATATAAGCCCAAGACTAATATAAATTATATATTATGGCTAACAACACCATTTGTCTAATTTATAATAAAATCCATGAAGTCTATACTTTGATTCTTGCTTTCTTTTTAAAATTTTCTTATGCTTTTTAAGATTTTATATTTACTATTACTATTTTATAGATACTATGCTACTTATGCCTCAATGTGCGCATTGTGTTTGTGATGCGCGCGCATCAATGGCGCATCGTGCATCGAGGCACTAGAGCCCCTTTGTGCATTGGTGCACATCGCCCAACTATGTCATAAACAGAGAATTGTTTCCATTTAGGCCCTAAGGTATTGCTTATGAAAGCTAAAGGATGTTTGTCTTGGATGAGAACAACCCCAGTTCCATAAGTAGAAGCATTAGTTTCTACCACAAATGTCTGGGCAAAATTGGGAAAACCCAAGATTGGGAAGAGCTATGTTCAATTGTTCAAAGGCCTGTGTAGCTTCCAAATTATAGCTAAAGTTTCTCTTCTTCAGTATTTGGGTCAGAAGTTTTGCAATGAGAACATGATTCTTTACAAACTTTCTGTATTAGCCTTCCAGACCCAAGAAACTCCTTAGCTCCTTGGTGTTAGTGGGTATAGGCCATTCTTCCACTGCCATAATCATTCTAGGGTCAGTGGCTATTCTTTCTCCTGAAATAAAATGACCCAAGTATTCCACTTTTCCTGCTCCAAATCTATACATAGAGGCCTTAGCCAGTAATGTATGAATCTTCATGATCTCCAAGACTTAATTCATATGGTTGACATGAGTTTTTACTTATGCGCTTTAGACTAAAATATGATCAAAAAATTCTAGCACAGATTTTCTCAGAAATGGTCTGAAAACCTGATTCATATGACCTTGGAAAGGAATTTTATCCTTGATGGTTTGCTTATTAAGCTCTCTATAATATAACACATAATCTCCATGTCCATCTTTCTTGCCCACCAAAACTACGGGAAAGGCAAATGGGCTGCAACTAAGTTGAATAATTATGCTCTTATCCAACATCTCCTCAACCAATACTTCAATTACATTTTTTTATATTTAAGAGCATATCTGTAAGGTCCGATGCTTATAGGAGTATGTAGTACCTTGCTTCAAGGGCATCTTGTGATAAAAAATACCTCTACTAGGTGGTAGGTAAGAAGTTTCTCTAAACAGCTCCTCATATTGTTACATTATTACAATACCTCAGCAATTAGTGGATGAAGGTCTTTTAATGTTATAGATGAGCAATGCCATCTTTCCTTAGCCTCTAATGTTTCATTTAGCTCATCTAAAGGTAAGATTTGTAGCATACAAAAATACTAAGCTTCTGTTATTGCTCTATGTATCTGAGAACCTTCTACACGTTTGATCATAGGACCATGTAGGCCTCTCAGTATGGGGCCCTTTCCCTTGAAACTGAACTCTGTCTGTAATTCTTTGGAATTTCGTTTTATACTTTCCAGAGTACTTAACCACTGTACTCTTGACTACATCACAGATTCCCAAGGGAATTAGAAACATATCAGTGCTGAAATCAGTGCCTTGCAGCTTCCATTTAAAGTTTCTGCATACATATTGACAGTTTGACACTTCAATTACTGCCATCACCCAGTAACTTTTCTAATGTGAGCCTCCAACTTGCAACCCAATTTCTTGGCAAGACCAACATCCAAGACATTATGAGTGCTACTAGAGTTGTTCAGGATCTGAATGGTTTTCTTACCATAGTGACCAGTGACTCACATGGTTTCATAACCTGCATTGCCATTGACAGCATGGAAGGAAATGCAAGGTTCTGTTTCTAAGATTTCAAATCCCTTAGTATATCACAAGGATATTCCTCCTTCTCCTCCTCTATTCCCTCTTATGTTAGGTCTTCACCTGGAATTTCAACTAGAAACAACTGAGTTTCCTAGTTTGACATTGGTGGCCCCTCTCATAAGGTTGATCACAGAAATAATAGTCCCTTAGCACTTTTCTCTGCTCTTTCTGCTGCTGATAAGGCCTTAGTATGTCTAAAAATCCCAGTCGTGCTATTAGTTGAGCACGATTTGTTGAGTTGGAATTGTTGTTGTTCCTGTATCCAACAAAAGAACTGTTATTGGTGTAGGCAATAAGGCCGCTGTAGGTGTTGGCCTTAATGATAATGTCTTAGACACACTTCTTGTAGCTTGTAATGCCTCTTCTTGTAGCCTGGAAAACTGAACAGTTTCTTCCAAGAATTGAGGCTTAAAAGCTTTCACGAATGGCTTTATATGAGATTTTAAACCACCCACAATGCTATCTATGAAATAATCTTCAGGAAGCCTGGGTTTTCTTTGTAGCATTATAGCTTTTAGGTCTTCAAAACTCTCTAAATGTTCCTCAACAGTTCCCTCTTCGTCCAATTTATTGAAATCTTTTACAGCTTTGCTATCAAGTTCATCTTTAAACCTTCAACATACATAAAAAATTAATTCATCCTATCCCCCTCCTTTCTTGAAAGTAATATAGCTAGAAAACTAAGTTTCGGCTTTACCTACTAAATGGATTGAAGCTACGCCCAATCTTTGTTCTTCAGGAATCTTACACAGGTTGAGATTCCGAGCACATTTCTTAATCCAGTTTCTTGGATTAGATCCATTGAATACAGGAAAATCAATCTTAGGTAAGAAGTTAAAAGGATTTTCGAACATTTTTCATTTTGGATGACCTCTGAGTTGGATCTGTACTCATTACTGCTTGATATCTCCAGCATCATATTCTCCAACATCTTCCTGTTGCCCAGATTTTATCTCTTCGGTTTTTTGATTCTGTGATGCAAGTTGTTGTTCCTGAATAGCCTTCAATAGATTATTTTGAACCTTCTTCCATCTCCATTCCTTGTTTGTGCCAAGATGGAGATAGCTTTGATACCAATGTTAGCCTTTCAATGCAGGAAGCTGCTCGAAATGGAAGCAGAGAGCTTCGAGGATGAAGCTAAAGAAGAATCGAAAATAACAAATTTGAGATTGTAGAGCAAAAGGTGTTGTAGAAAAAGAAGTCTTCTTTATTGATAATATGTTCACTTTCCATTTTTCTCTCTAAAGTATGGTAGTAAACTACAAGGTATAAATATCAAACAGTCACTTGAATCTTAGGGTTGTAGTTTTTTAATATACAACATTTGAAGCATTTGTAGATTTTGAATCTAACATGTATTTACCTATTCTTCTTGCAGGTGATTTATTTTAGTTACATATCCAGGAGATGTAGATTTTTAATATACAACATTAGCATTTAGTACTACAGTATTACAATGTACTCCTTTCTTTGAATTCAGACAAATGTTGGTCATAAATTGCCTTTGAATTCAGACAGAACTGATTCTATTTCTCCTTGTGTTATTCATTTTATGTGTTAAAAAAATGTGGTTTTCTTTGTCTTATGTATCCTATAGGGTTGTGCTTCAATAAGAAGTCCAATTTCTAAAACTATGCTGCTTTTGTGAGAATGGTGTGGTGTGGAGCCCATCGGCACACTACATCTGGGCTCTCAGGCTCCTACATTCCTAAGTTTTTGTTAAGCTTTCTAGATGTTTGAGTAGTGAGTAGTAGTTTTGAATATGGGCTGTAACTATCTTATTTTCTTCATCATTTTTATTAATTAATTTCTATAGCTCAATAAAATGTACTCTACGTTCTTAATAAAATTTGTGTACCAGTACATTTGTAGTGGATAGATTAAACTAGTATTATTATTTTTTTAATTAGAAATTGCTTTAGACATCTTCTGTCTAAAGTATTGTCCAGAAATATAATAATAACGTTAGACAATGGATATTTATCCGCTGTAAAAAAAGTCCAATTTTAGACAACAAATTTTATCCGCTATCCAAAATATGGACTTTCAAATGTATTACAATACATTTTAAAACGCGAGACATTTAAACATTCAAATAATGTATATATGCCTTTTTCGCAAAGATCATTATAGTAACATTCGAATGTAATATTTTCAACATTTGAATGTAGCCCATATTTTGGAAGGCACCCAAAGAAAAGAAATCATCCCAATTAATTGATTTTAAAGGTTTTATTGTTTGAAGAATGGTCGAGCTGAATGACTTGAATCGAATCCTAAATTCTATCCGTGCAGTTGGGAAGAATTAATCCGTATTTCATTGATGGTGTAAATCAGATTTATGTGGATATTTTTTCTTCTGAAGCGAAACTTCTTTGTGACGAACGGAAAATAAAGTATGAAAGCTTGTGTTGGGTAGAGAGAATAGAAGATAACTTGACGTAAATATTAATATATGCATTCATATGTTAGACAAGTAATAACATGTCATATATATATATATATATGTGTGTGTGTGTGTGTGTGTGTGTGTGTATATATATATATATATAGTTTAAAATCAATTCACAGTTGCACCATAAGTGTGTGTTTTTAACGCACTTGAAAAATTTGACATGAGGACCAACTATGCACCAATTTTAAATGTATAGGGCCCAATGAAGTATTTTTTGAAGTTTATGGTGAAAACACGCACTTTATGAAAAATTTTAGAAAAAATAATGCTAAACACTATTTTTTATTTGTAGAATAATGATATTGAAATTGTGACTTCTATTGGCCCGTTTAGCAATACCATTTGAGATTAATGATAACGTTTTGAAAATGTTATCTAACACGAATGTTTACTATATTAGCATTTTTTAAATTAATTTATACTAATACAATTTTATCTGAAATACTAACGGTAATAGAAAACGGTATTCCCAAATAAGATTTATAAGAATGTTACACAACAAACTCAACAAGAAAGTTTTTTTTATTGCAACCACAAAGTTACATTTGATGTGGGAATGATTTTATACTATGCATCATTTTAAATATATGGGGACTAATGACGCATTTTTTGAAGTTTATTGGGAAAACACGCATTTTACGAAAATCTTGAGCAAAAAAATATGACTCTAAATACTATTTTTATTTATAGAATAATGGCATGCATTGAAATCGTGACTTCTATTGGTCCTTTTGGTAAAACCATGAGAGATTAGAGTTAATAGAATTCATATTAAATAGGATTAAAACATAGAGAAAAATACCAAAATCAGACTTTCATGTTTTTTTTTTCAGAAATATGAATTCAAACTATGGTAATGCGGTTGTAATGTGGCACTGTACATATGCACATTACTATATTTTTTGGTAATGTACATGACCATGTTTGGTAATGTAAATGCATTTTAAGTTCTATTTCGGGAATAAAAATAGGAAAGTCCTATTTTGGTATATTTTCAATGTTTTAGTCCTACTCTGGTCTTTCTCCCTAGAGTTAATGTTTTGAAAATGTTATCTAACACGAACGTTTACTATATTAGCATTTTTAAAATTAATTTATGCTATTACAATTTTATCTAAAATGATAACACTAATAGAAAACGTTGTCCCCAAACACGATTTATAAGAATGTAACACAACAAACTCAACTAGGGCTGGGTTGAGAAAACTGAAAACCACAAACTGAACCGAAATCTATCGAAACGAGCTAGAAAAAAAACTGAACTGAAAAAACCAAAATTGAATGTAAAAAACCAAACCGAACTGTTAGTGTTTGGTTCCGTTTTGGTTTTCACTTTGAAAAATCGAACCAAACCGAATAAATCGAACTTTCTTAGATACTTCACATTATTTATATGAATATATATGATATGTACAAAAATAATAGAAATATAAATATACAAATCTATTACTAGTCGATTAAAATTATTAATTTACAAATTTACATAAAAATACTTTGATATTATCATGAAAATGAAAGTATTATACCAAAAAACATAAATTCTTCGTAATTGATTTTACATACGATGTCTTTGGAACTATTTCGAATCTTCTAAATGTTTGTTGGACACTCAACACATATTTTTTTTATGTAAAATTGAAGCGAAAGGAACAATAACCTTCCGTTTGGTTTTTGTTTTGTGTAAAAATCAAACAAAAAACCAAAGCTAACACTACATCATGTTATTGTTTCATCAAGTTAGTGTTTTTACAATTTTTTAATCTTTATAAATTTCTACTTTATAAAAAAACCGAAGTAAAAACCGAACCAAAAAACCAACGATTTACATATTTTTAATGCAAAACCGAACCGACTCGAACCGCCAATTTACCTAACCGAACCGACTCGAACCGCCAATTTACCTTCCGTTTTGTCTTTGGTTTTGGGTGAAAACAGAACCGCCAAAATCGAACCCACCCCTAAACTCAACCACATATTTTTTTTTTGATCGGAACCACAAACTTTCATTTGAATGTGGCCTAGGAAAGATTTGTATTCTAACAAACGGATGATGGATGCTAAATCATGCTGTGTAAGAGCATGGACAATGGCGTGGAGTGTCTCAATGCCTTGCTCATGCCTCACTGTCCCATCATCATAAAAGACATTATTCCATGCGTGGAAGCCTCTCTTTGCAAGTCATAAGTGTGGCAATTTTGCCCCCATTTTATTTTTTTTAATTTTTTTTCTTTTCATTTTTTAAGGAAAAAAATTTGTCAATTTTTTTGAGTAAGTAGTAATATTTTTATGATATATAAAATAAGTATAATAATTTTTAATAATTAAAATATGTCAAAAAATATAAAAAGATAATAAAAACTATGACTTGCCATTGTAAAGTTTGAAACTCCACTCATTTGCCACGCACTGACTAGTTTGTTTTTTATTGGTTAAAATACTCCACCTCAGCGTGTGGCATTCCACTCATTACTTGCCATTGCCCATGCTGTTAAAGAAACCGAAAGGAATTGCCGCTATGAACTCTCAGTTTTTTTTTCCTTTTGGGTGGGTGATGATAGTCGCACCCCATCCAAATACCAAATTCACTCCACACATTAAATTCATGAAAAAATGCTAGGGGGCGCCTGGGGTGGGCGATTCCACCTTTTGGAACAATGAAAAATGCTAGGGGTACACTAAAGGTGTACCCCATTTGTCCCCCACCCCCTCCTCCACCACATAAATGGGCAAAAAATTTAAAAATAAATAAATAATTAAAAATCAAATAAATATGTGTGGTGGAGAAGAGAGTGGGGGACAAATGGGGTACACCTTTGGTGTACCCCTAGCATTGCTCTAAATTCATTCCTTTAATTTCTAAATTATTTTTAATCCATGAGCTTATATGGAACATTTTACAATTTTAAGCATTTTGATAAACTTATATCGAATCAAAATATAACTTTATATTTTTATTTTACTAAAAATATTTTTAAATTTTAGATATGATATCTTTATGAAATAAAATTTTTAGTTTTAATAATGATGCACATTTATTAATATTTATAAAAAAATGGTGTTCTTGAAAGTAATAAAAGAGAATAATGGTGAATAGTTTTAAAAGTTATACTCCATATAAAGTTTTTTTGAAGTAAAATTTCGATGACATTCTTTAAGAAAAACTATGTTGATAAAAATGGTGAAATGCAGTTGGTATAATAAATAGAAAAACAATTATACAAAATCAGTGTATTAACAATAAAAGTGGCACTTTATTAACCATAAAAGCTTACTCCCTTTATATTTTTTCCTTCTTGTATTAATAATATTACTATTATTATTACTACTACTATTATTATTATTATTATTATTATTATTACTACTATTATTACTATTACTAACTCCGTATGGAAAACTTTTTTCCATTTGACTTTTTCTTAATCAATGTTTGTAAATTTTTTACCTCGTTTTGAAAAAAAATCATTGTGTTAATATATAAATCTAATATCAATAAATTCCTTTTAAAACATAAATTTTAAAAAATATATATGTATAAATATAAATATAAATATTAATGGTCAAAGTACTACATTAAAGACCGTGAAAAGTAAAATGCGGAAAAGATTCTCGAAGGAAGAAGTATTATTATTGTTAGGAATGCCATCGCCGCTGCTCCGTAGTTATCATTCGTCATTGGCTTCCGCAGTTGTCAACGGGTTGTCAATGGCCGCCGTTGTTGCCTATTGAGTCGCGCGGGTCAGTTTATAATAATAATAATAATGATAATGATAATGATGATGATGATGATGATCATAATAATAATAATAATAATAATAATAATAATAATAATAATAATAATAATAATAAAATAATAATAATAATAATAATAATAATAATAATAATAATAATAATAATAAAATGAAAAAAAAGGAAAGTTCCATCATATATAGTAAGTTTTTAGTTATTTTAGAGTAGGGAATAGTACATTTTAAAAAATGATGGGACCCAGAAGTTCTTACAACAAAATTAGGGGTACCCAGCAACAATATTTGGGAAAAAAGGAGATGAAAACATAACGGAGCAAGTGAGTATGACGGAGGGATGGATAGAAAGTCATCCGGAGTTAGTTTTAAGATATTTTAAGGTACTCGGGTGTGTATTTTGAAAAACGATGAGATCCAAAAATTGTTATTACAAAACTTGGAGTACCCAACATCAATTTTTTGAAAATTAAAGCTGAAGATGCATATATGACATATGTATGGGATCCTAATGATGTGTATACATATTTGTAAAAGCCCGTAGGATTTTTTTTCCCTAAAATGAGTGGACAGTACTTTGGGTTTTCAAATCTGAAATCATACTCTCAGCAATGCAGAGACTTTGCAGCCTTTCAGAACTCATGTAACTTGTCTCACCATTTAGTTTAGTTTGGGGACCTCAAATTGTCAGGTCCTTTGGACGGTTTTGATCATCATTGAATTGGCAAAGTTGGCACAATGAATTTAATTAAAATATTTAGTTAGTTCCTCCTCCTCAATGGATGGACCGAGGAGCCTCCCCAACACAGTTGAAATGTTTTTGTGTTTTACTTTGGTAGGGAATTGAATTGTTGTAAGAAATGTGAAATGTATGGAAAGGCTCGCGGGCGTACATGGCCTGCTACACCATACCCTTTTAATTGAGAAATATTGTAGTCACAACTCACAAATAAAAAGATCACAAAATATTAATTTTTTTTGTAATACAATTTTTTTAATTAAAAAGATAGTAGAAGTAATGGAGAAACTATTACTTCATTATCTTTTCTCTCTTTTTTTTGTTTACAATGGAGGAAAACATGCTTAAATAGGATAAGAGAGATCAAGAGACAAAACATTAAAGAAAGAGTCCTTTCAACATTGTGACTCCTAGGGATTCCAGCCTAGGCTGCGTCAACACCGTACCGCCCTCAAGCCGGAGCGTGGGGATTCTTCATTCCGAGCTTGGGCAATAAGGCCAATAACTGAGTTGGACCAAGTGCTTTAGTCAAGATGTCGGTGAATTGAGCAATGGTGGAAACATATGTAAAGGCAAGTGCGTCCTTTTGAATTTCGTTAAGAACAAAGTGGCATTCGATTTCAATATGTTTGGTGTGTTCATGGAACACCTGGAGCCGCTTGATTATCACATAAAAGATGTATTGGTCGAGTGTTTTTGATGCCTACGGAGATGAGAAGTGTAATACCCCATATTTAGATGGGAATGAGAAGAGCTCAAAAAGGATTGATAGTACTACTCATACCAACAAGGTGCATCTTCTTTTCGAGAGCTCATCACTTAGAAACTCCAAAGTTAAGCATACTTGACATGAAGAGTGCCTTAGTGATTTAGAATCTCTCATGCCTAGCTTGCCCTTGGTAGAGCTGCCTCAGGTGTAGGATCATATTGTACACCTTCATGCTCTCATAATGCTTCTAAAGTTCAGATGTCATAGTAGCTAGCCTTAGACAAGCCACTTTAGTGTCATCATCAACGTGCTTGCCGTATGCTTCTCTAACTGCTCTAGAAGCATTGGTGGCAGGTTGAGGTGGAATGGCTCTTTCAAGCACTTATTCTTTCCTCTCAAGACAAAGAACAATAGTGAGGTTGCGTTGCAGTCCAAAAAGTTAGACCCGGTCAACTTATCTTTGTCTAGGATTGAAACGAGGTGAGGTTGTGATTGTTACCGGTCATCTACATTTGATTTGCAAAATAGTTATTATCAAGAATTAAGTAATTAATTAGAAATTTTATTTAAAAATTCTCCCACTATTTCAAACCGATCAACCACCGTCTAGTCTGTAACTTGTTGATTCGAGGTTTCTTCGTGAGAAAAATACCTTAGTGGGCTAAGGTCCACATTAGATTTAACTATAGTTGAGCTTTTCATCTTGCTCTATAGTTAAACTAATTAGGTAGGAATAATTTTCATATGAAATCACTATTACAACCCTTGGTTTGCTAGGTTATTTTAGATAACATTCTATATAGGGCCTAGATCCTTATTTCATCTAAATATAGTTGTACTGCATCTTGCCTATGGTTAAACTATTTCAGGTAGGAACTATTTCCAATTTCAACACTTTGCAACTCTGGCTGGATGAACTATTTTTATTTATTAACCTAATGGTGTGCCTCTAAGTCATTCATCCT
Source organism: Cuscuta campestris (assembly GCA_900332095.2). Lineage (NCBI taxonomy): Eukaryota > Viridiplantae > Streptophyta > Magnoliopsida > Solanales > Convolvulaceae > Cuscuta > Cuscuta campestris. The sequence goes on from OOIL02000560.1 coordinate 1,167,476, forward strand.
TTTACCATGACTTAGTTAAGTCCAACCTGAGGTCTGTCAGTATCCATTGTTACAGATTTCATGCCTCACCAACGTTAACTAGGCGTCCGCTTTGATGTGTCCGCTACTGATCGAAATTGGCCTTAACGAGTGAGAAGGCGTCGGAAGGCACAAACTTAATATAACGAGATGCACATATGCATCAATGTGTACATACATTCATACATAAAATGTATATATAAATAAATGTGATATGGTTGTGACTCCTAAAGAAAAACTAACAATAGTGCCATCTCTTGAGATCTCTATCTCCATCCCATCATCGTCTTTTTCTTAGTCATTATTTCTTCATCAAATCTCTACATGCTGGGCTCGTCTTGAATATAACGATTACATAATTGGAAGAAAAGAATACTCGCGTTACAGGCAAGGGGTATGAGGTTCAAGAGAGAGATTTACATTCAGAAATAAAAAAATGAGGCACTATACTTTAAAATATTAATAATGTTAAGCCAATACCATAAACCATGAATAACAAATATACATCACATGTAAACAGTTAAGCAAACAGCGGGAAAACCGTGCTTGCCCAAACCTAGTTTATTAAATGAGAAAATAAACTACAAGTCTAAGACAATTAGTTAAACTATCAACTGATTTAACTTAAAAATATTTTAAAACTCTAGAATATTGAAAGAAACATTTTGAAATTCCCAGAACTTTAAAATAAAATATTACCGTAAGTATAGGTATTAGTTTTGAAATAGGGATTTTAATTTGAAATAAATACTTATGCTTTTATAAAATTAATATATAAATTCTAAAATGTATATTTTGATTTTATTAATCTGAAAATAAAATTTTCAGATTTTATGAAGTATTATTTTTGCATTTCTCTATTAAATGGCGTAGGGACCAAACTTAATTTCCAAAAATTAATTTTGAATATTTCTTATATTACAAAAATCAATATATTCTGAAAAAATGTATTTTCTGCCATACTTAGCCTGAAAATAAAAATTCCATATTTTTATAAAATCTTATTTTGAAATATAAAATTTATGTGCGCTGGAAATAGAATTAATTTCCAAAATTAAATTTAAATATTTTAAATATTCCAAAAATCATTATCTTAAAAAAATAAAAAACTTTTTCCTAATAAATCTAAAAATCAAATTTGTAGATTTTATATATTTCATTTTCAAAATTTCCAAATTTATCATCGTTGGAAGTAAATTTAATTTTCCAAAATTAATTGTGATAATTCCAAATATTCCAAAAATAAATATTTTTCAATAATATAGATTTGGTTTCCTACTAGACATTGGAAATGGAATTACCAGATTTTAGATATTTTATTTTCTTAAATATATCAATTATTAAATAAGGAAACCGAAAAAATTTCTATAAATTATTTTCGTATACCCAAAATTTCCAAAAAAAACATTTTTTTAGATATCTTGATTTAATTTCAAACATAATAAGTTTCCATAAAATTAAATATTAATATTATATTTAATTAAAATTTAACATGGTAATATAGAAATCACCGAAATCAAATTATTAATAAGTACATATAAATTATTTTAATTTCAAGAAATCTTCCAGATTTAAATTTTTTTATTTTGAATTATGATTTTAATTCTAATTAATCACTATTGATTAAGAGTTAGATCTAAATAAATCTGAAAAACAGAAAACAGAAATCGACATTTTTTAATTTTCTATAATACTTAATATCATATATTAAAATTTAAAAATAAATAAAATCATTTTTTCATATTTATCTTGATTTATTTTGAGAATTTAATATCGAAAATTTAGTTTTATGATTCCAGAATGCTTGAAATCATATTTTAAAATTCTAGAATAATTAAAATTATTTTTCTAGTTAATTAAGTATTTATTTTGTATTTTGACAAATTAAATTATAAACCTAGACTTAATTGTTTAAGTAGAAACATAATCCAAAATAAATTACAAAAGTCATATTTTCGAAATATATAAAGTCTAGAATCATATTTTGACACTTTCTTTTATTTTGGATATTTTCGAAATATTTATACATATTTGGATCTAATTTATCAATTAACGAAAACCCTAACGATAATAGATGTGATCTACAAAATTTATAATCTCGTAAACCAGCTCCGATATCATTGTTGGGTAACGCCTCTTATATATCGCAGCAAAAACAAAATATTTTGTATCTAAACACCGTAACAACCCAAGATCATCTTATGTGAACTATAAATTACTGTAAGGAAAATACCTTTTCTCGTAGAAAACAGATGAGACGGTGTAGATGGAGGGATTGCTGCAACAAACGTAAGAATAATATCAGAAATATTCTTTTCTTCTTTTGGTGAAGGATTGTTGTTGAAGAGAGAGAGAGAGAGAGAATAAACGCAGGTCTTGCTTAATCACTCTTGGAGTAGAGACATAGTCTCATATTTATAAAGAAACCTAATTGTTAGCCTTGGTTTGCTAATCCTCGTGTTTTGATATTAACAAACAATATAAGAGCTAATGTTTGTTTAAGTGTTTCAGGTACAACAAGAATCCATTAGGATTCGGTTCTCAAAAATGACGTCGAAACACTAAACTAGCGTAGAATATAGGTGGAAACAAATGTGAGGATATGATTTTATATACTTATGTTCACAAGCTCAAAAGCACTCACAAAATATGTTTAAAACCATATCATAAACATTTTCAAATATCCAAAAGGGTTTGAACTCAAAAGGGAAGGATTAAGCGAATTTTGGAAAAACCAGGGCAGGCAAACGGTACCCCACTACCCTCTCACAGAAGGGTATACTGCTTACACAATACCTAGTTACCGGGATGGCCTAGGTTTCGCGAGAGCTGGTTTGTTTTTTGAAGGTACGTACACGGTACCCCTAGCCGGTAGGGCATACCGTGGTCACGGTACTTTGCTACCGAATGATACTATGCTACCGTGACAGGTACTGTAGCCATTCTAGTTACTATTTCTGATTGCTAAATTTCAATTAAATCAATCCTAATCACCTCCCAATGGCTAATTAACACATTCCACTATAAATATAAACCTAATCCTTCATATTTTAACAAGAAGCGAAGCTCCAAACTTCCTACTTTTATATTTTAAGTGTGTTCATCTTTTTTATTCTCAATTCTTTACATTTTGGCTATTTCAAGAGCTTTACTCTCCTGATTTTCATACACACACTTTTGAGCTTGTGGTTTAGATATATACTCTCATATTCATAGGTTTATATTGTATTTTTGAGAGAGTATACTTTCGTTCTACACCGGCTAAGTTTTGTTTTTAGTCTTTCAGATCAAGCCTTTGTTTAGAAACTATTATTGTGTTCCTCATACACACCTTCTTACGGTCGAGAATAGCCGTTAAATTCTCAAGTTGTAACGATCAAAGATAGCCGTATATCCTTGGGTAAAGGTTGAAGAATATCTTTTCAAATCCTTAGGGGGAACGGTTGAAGATAGCCGTGAAATCTTTGTTGTAAGCGGTTCAAGATAGCCATGGTGAAATCTCGGGGTGAATCCTATTGGCAAGGGTGGTTTGCCAAAACTAGTGCGGTGCTTTGACAGAGTTCAAGAGGCCGAGACTTAGTGGATTCCAAAATCCTTACGGAGGAACCTTAACGTACTAGAGTAGGGAGTTCCAAACCAGTATAAAATTGGTGTGTCATTTACTTTACGCTTTTATTTCTGCATTTTATTTATTGCTTATGCATTTTCCAACACTAGTTTTACTAAACTCTGAAAATTTTTTAAACGCGTTATTCACCCCCTCTAAGGCATGGGCACACTGATTAACACTAATCACATAGAGCCTGTTCTTTAGAGCTTGAACTCTTAACTTCCACGTTATTCCAGTTCTTTCTAGTTCCTTCTAGATTCTTCTAGTTTCTTACAGTTCTTCCAGTTCCTTCTAGTTTTTTCTAGTTCCTTCGAGTTTTTTCCGGTACCTTGCAGTTTCTTTCAACTATTTTAATTTTCTTCAAACTTTTTCTACTTTTCGACAAATCACTCTAAAAACGATAGATTATTATTATTATTATTATTATTATTATTATTATTATTATTATCATCATCATCATCATCATCATCTTCATCATCATCATCATCATCATCATCATCGTTACAACTATTATGTTCATAACTATAGTTTATAAATTATTTCATTTTTTTCATCTCACTATTTTTATGATTCACTCATTATTATTTTTTGTTCAACATTTTGATAGGAATAATACCATTTTTTGTATATTAATCTACATGATAAAATAGGAAAACATCGATATTTTAAACTATTTAAAAAATTATGGATAAAATACTTACATAGAATGTTTTTAAGTATTGTAAAAACTATACTCCGTATTTAGTATCTTCAATTAAGCTTATCTGCATTGTAGAATATTAATTGCTATTTCATCTCGAAACTAATTCATTACATCTTTAGTTTGTTCATCAAACAACATCACCTTGGGCCTATCTTTCGTATTTTGCTGCCTCGGTAAAATTGGTATTCCTTTTCGATAAAGACAAATGAAATTGTGCAAAGTGCGTGTTGTAATAACAATTTGAATTTGGTGCTCCTATTCCATTTGAGGCATCCTATGGTGCAAAAGTAGTTTTTTGTGTATGAAAAATAACAATATTTTTTATCTTAAAGGCATTAATTAAGATAACGTGATGACAACAACAACAACAACAATAGTAAGCATAATAATAATAATAATAATAATAATAATAATAATAATAATAATAATAATAATAATAATAATAATAATAATAATAATAATAATAATAATAATAATAATAATAATAATAATGATGATGATGATGATGATGATGATGATGATGATGATGATGATGATGATCATAATAATAATAATAATAATAATTTATAACAACAAGTATTAGAATGAGAATAATATAAAAGTACACAAAGAAATTAAAGTGTTTTTAGATTTTCTAATTTTTTCTAGTTTTTTCAGTTTCTTTTAATTTTTTTTAATTTCTTCCAGTTTCTTCCAGTTCCTTCCAGTTTCTTTCCGTTTCTTCCAATTATATTCCTTCTAGTTTTTCTAGTTTTCTAGTTCATTCCAGTTTCTTCTAATATCCAGCTCTTTTTTTCCAGTCCTAAAGAACAGGCTATTAATCAAATTAAGTAACTAGTTGTAGATTTGGAAACAAAATCAAACCCTTCCTTTATTACTACCTCAAAATTTTGGCTCTATTGTAATAAAGTATTCCAATTTATTTTTCTAACTTTAATTATCATATAACTAAAGCAAAATAAATAATATATATTTTAAACACTAGTTGATAATAAGTTTATACATATATATATCTAAATATATTTATTATTATTACCGTGTAAAATATATATACTTTATATTTTATTATTATTTTGACAAAACTAATTATCATATAATTTAAATTTCAAAATATAATTTTCAACTATTTATTTACGTCACGCGTAAATAATATTATTCACTTTAAATATTTTACTCCCTTCAATTGTTCTACCTGTGTGCCCTTTGTAGGTACTCATAAGCTTGGGAATAATATTAATTCACAATTAATATTATAAACGATAAGTACTATCTAGCAACACATTATTGCTACCCATGTAATAAACATAACGTTCATTGCTACAATGCCTCCAACGACACATTTGATTTAACCCAAGGTATAGGAAGTGTAACCTTGTTGTATTTAAATCGTTGGTTTACTAATTCTCAGATTGACTTGTGGGATTCAAATAACATTAATATCACATGTAATAATTTATCTTGTTATGGCCATACACTTCCCAAGTCACATCAATCAGTAGGCCCGAAGATATTACACTTCATCACAATGGAAGGGATGAATTCTTTCTACGTCATTCATGTTGGCCTTGAATGTCGTACCCCGTATCCGTTTTGATGTGCCAAATAAGTCTTCCAATGCTACTAATATCATTTTCAAGAAGAAATCAAACGCCAAACCTCTATTAACTTGATTAGCATCACCGAGATGTACTCCTATGGGTTTTAGATATAATTGCATAAAGGTAATGATATATTTAATCATTTACTTATGCCCTTTCACTCTAAATATTATTTTATAAAAATGTCAAATATATTCTTAGTTGGGGTTATTTTGAAAAACGGAACATAAAAATCATGTTTTGGAAAATAGCACAGGTCCTACGGTACTTGGCTACCATGTACACGGTACCAGGGTACCACCGGTAACCAAGTGAATGTACCACTGTACGTTTCACTTGGAGGTGACACGGTACTCCCTACCGTGCTCACGGTACCATGGTACCACCGGTAGGCTGCAGAATGGTAGGCCTGAATGTTTGACCTCAGGTTCCGCCAGAGCCAAAGGATTTTCATGGGTTACACGGTACCCCTGGATGTAGGCTGTACCATTGTCACGGTACCTGGGTACCGGATGGTACTGCCCCTACCGTAAAGGGTATCAGATCCGTTGTAATCACTGTAGCTTATTTTCAATTTGAATTCAAATTACTCCCAATCATTCCCCAACGGTCTTCAACGTTAAAAACCAAATTTTTACCCTTCCAAACTCCCATATAAACCCCCTCTAAGTCTCATTTATGATACAACAACTTTCCAACTATATCTAAAACCTATTATTCCTCTATTCTTGAGTGTTTCTTAAAGATTTGTTCATATTTTTCTTACTCTTTTTTAGTATAAAGCTTTCATTATTTTTAAACACTCACACACAAGGGCATTTGTTATTCATTATTTTATATATTGCCTATAGGCTCTTGTTGTTGTTGATTTAATACTTCTTTCTTCTCCTACCCAACTCATTTTGATTATTATTTGGTAGAGAAGCAATAATCATTTTTCATTGTTTTGTAAAAGGTGTGAATAGCCTTTAAATCCTCATTGTAAGATTGAAGATAGCCTATAAATCTTCGGTTGTATATGGTTGAGATAGCTGTTGTAAAATCTCATTAGCTTATTGGCAAGGGTTGTTTGCCAAACCTCGTTTGAGTCTTCTTAGTGAAGCCAAACAAGTTAGTGGAGGCTAAATCCTTGAGGAGGATGCTCGAGGTACTGGAGTAGGGAGTTCCCGAACCAGTATAAAATTGATTGTGTTGTACTTTTCTCTTTTATACTTTTCTTGCTCTTTTTCCGCTACTACTTTGCGCCTAAGTTTTTTATTTTACGAAAAATTTTGAAACACTCTAATTCACCCCCCTCTTAGGGTGTAACAGACTTTCAATTGGTATCGGAGTAGGAAGTTTTATCTTTACAAACTCATCTTTCAATTCTTTCTACGACACATGGATTCAATGAACTCCCAAAGCATTATCAAGCCACCCTTCTTCAATGGGGATAACTACGGCTATCGGAAAATGCGAATGGAAAATTTTGTTCAATACATTAACTATGATTTATGGATAGTCACTACCTACGGTCCATTTGTTCCTATGAAAACTGTAGGTGAACAAGAAGTGCCTACACCAATGGACAAACTCACACCCGACAACAAGAAAAAACTTTCCTTGAATGCCAAAGCATCAAACATTTTGTTTTGTGCCTTGGGTCAAGATGAGTTTGCTAGGGTGAGTTCTTGCAAATCGTCAAAGGAAGCATGGAGGCTCCTAGAAGCCACTCATGAAAGAGACAAAGACACCAAAGCTACTAAGATAGCTTTAGGAACATCCAAGTATGAAAACTTCAAAATGAAGGCCGGAGAATCCGTTCAAGACATGAACAAGTGATTCAACCTCATCGTCAACAACTTGAGTAAGCTAAATAAAATTTATTCCAAAAGTGAGATTAACACCAAGATTATATTTTCTCTTCTTGGAGAATGACATTGTCTTGTTGTAAATTTGTTGCCCAAATGTGCGGATGTTGAAACCTACACCATTTGGAGCAGCCTATATTCTCACGAGCTTCTTTTGAAGAAAATGAAGGAAGAAGAATAGGTTCCTATCGTAAAGAAGACCATGACACTCAAGGTTGATAACCACTCGGAAAGCGAGGGAGAAAGTGACGAGGAACTTGTATCTTTTGAACAGGTTCAAAAGATACAAGAAGTTCATGAAATGGAATAAGGGTGAATCCTCAAAGAGATTTCCACCAAAGAAAGGTAAATCTAATTAGATAACTTGTTATGAATGTGGAAATGTGGGGCATATTAAACCGGAATGCCCAAAGCTCAAAAAGAAGGAAGAGCTTAAAAATGGGAAGAAGAAGGCATTGAAGGTCACTTGGGATGATTTAAATTTGGACAAAAGTGATAGTGACCAAAGCCAAGAAGAAAACACAAATGCTTGCTTCATGGCCTCAAACGATGAAGAAGAGGTTAGTTCTCAAAACTCATTCACTTCTTTTGAAAGTCAATTTACTTTTGATGAGTTAAGGCAAGCGTTTGATGAATGCTAAGAGGACCTTTTTCGAACCATTAGGTAGAAAAAGGAACTCAAAGTGGCTCTTGAAACTTCTTGGGATGAAAACAAAGATTTAAAACTTAATCTTGAGAAGCTTCAAAACCAAAATGAAGAATTTCAAAAGAAAATTGAAATTTTAATTAAAGAAAAGGACAAGGCGAAACAAGTGGCTTTGGAAATGTTTTACGATAGCTATAGCACAATGAAGATATGGGATAACCAACCGAAACTAACGATAGAAGGTATTGGTTATGGTCAACCCACAAATTTTATGAGCATGGCTAAGAACCATTTTAATACCTCAAAAACTACCCCATCAAACAAAGCCTCAACTTCCAAATCAAAAATAAAACTTGTCATTATTGCATGCAAGCTAACCATATTGTGACAAAGTGTCCTAATAAACAGTTAGTTGAAATGCATAAATTAAAATGGGTCAAGGAGGGTTCTAACCGGTCGAAATCCAAGAATATTGGATATCAAAAGAAACTATTTGTGCAGGAAAATAAAAGAAATGATGGTAGATATTATTTCTTTTATTATGATGAAAAACGAAAAGGCCATATACCACTTCCGGAACCAACCAAGACAAAACCCGTATATCGACATAGGGTATTTGTCGATTGGAACCCCAAACCTATGTCAAAAGTAAATTTCTCTTTGACTAGGTGAAAAACACCACTTGGGTTGTGGTAGTGGATGTTCAAGGCACATGACCGGAACAAGAGCGTGGTTTACAAATCTCAAGGAGAAAAGTCATGGACACATAACTCTTGGAGACAAATCCCGGAAGAAGGTCATTGGTAAAGGTACGATAGGTATTTCAAGTGATTTTTTAATAAATGATGTTTATTTTGTTAATGGCCTAAAGTTTAATTTAATTAGCATAAGCCAACTTTGTGACAATGGCCACAAAATTGAGTTTAATGCAAACTCCTGCATTTTATATGGCCAAAACAAAGATGAAATCATTTTTGAGGCTAAAATAGATGAAAACTTATACAAGTTCAATTCCAATGACTTGAGCAACTCAAAAATCACTTGTCTTACTACTTCGCTTGAATTTTCCACATTATGGCATCGTAGACTAGGACATGCTAGCTAGTTATGATCTTTTGAGAAAACTTTACTCAAAAGAACTTGTTGTTGGGCTACCAAAGATGAGCATAACCCCTTCTTGTTTTTGTGATGCATTCTCTCTCGGAAAACATAAAAAAGCATCATTTAAACCCATTAAAAAAGTTTTAACATCAAGGCCTCCTGAACTATTGCATATGGATCTATTTGGGCCCGTAGATGTTCAAAGCTTGGGTGGAGCTAGTTTTACTTTTGTCATAGTAGATGATTTTTCTCGTTATACTTGGACTATATTACTTGCCAATAAAGATCATGCTTTTAATGCGTTTGTTAAATTGTGCAAGAAAATTCAAAATGAGAAAGGCCATACTATAACCTCCATTAGGAGCGATAGAGGTGGAGAATACCGAAATACCAACTTTGAAACATATTGTGATAAACACGGTATTTCTCACAACTTCTCGGCCCCAAGGAGACCTCAACAAAATGGAGTTGTTGAAAGGAAGAATATGACGTTGCAAGAAATGTCAAGGACCATGCTAAATGAGCATAATCTGCCTCAATACTTTTGGGGAGAAGCGTTCAACACGGCATGCTATGTTCTAAATAGGGTATTACTAGACCTATTATAATAAAAACCCCTTATGAACTTTGGAAAGGTAGAAAACCAAACACTGCCTACTTCAAAGTTTTTTTGGTTGTAAATGTTATATCTTGAATACCAAGGATCACTTAGGCAAATTTCAGCCCAAATCAAATGAAGGAATCTTCCTTGGATATTCAATAAATAGTAGAGCCTATAGGGTATATAATAAATCAAATCATAAAGTAGAAGATTCTATGCATGTAAAATTTGATGAGACCGATCCCTTCGGGTCGAGTAAGGTAATTGCAGGTTCCAATGAAGGAGAAGAGAAGGAAGAATCCCAGGAAATTCCTGCACAAGAAGAAGAAAATGAAGAAAAGAAACTTCGAAAGGCATACAAGCACTTGAAGAATCATCCAAGAGACATTATCATCAGAGATATTGAAAAGGGAGTTAGAACTAGGAAAAATTACAATCTTTGTGCACACTATGCGTTCGTTAGTCAATTTGAACCTAAGAACGTAGAAGATGCACTAAAAGATAGTGATTGGATTATATCCATGCAACTAGAGCTAGAGCAATTTGAACGTAACAAGATTTGGGAACTAGTCGAAAGCCTGGAAAATTGACCTGTTGTGGGCACCAAATGGTCTTTAGAAACGAGCTGATGAAAATGGTATTATGATCACCAATAAAAGTCGACTTGTTGCTAAAGGCTATAGCCAAGTTGAAGGACTTGACTATGATGAAACTTTTGCTCTGGTTGATAGGCTTGAATCTATTCAAATGTTATTAGCTTTTGCAAGTGCCCTTGACTTCAACCTCTTTAAAATGGATGTGAAAAGTGCTTTTCTAAATGGGTGGTTGAAAGAAGAAGTTTACGTTGAACAACCTCCCGGCTTTGAAAATCCTGATTTTCCAAATTATGTTTTTAAACTTCATAAGGCCCTTTATAGACTCAAACAAGCTCCTAGAGCTTCGTATGAGCGACTTACCGAACATCTCATCTCACATGGATTTGCAAAAGGAAATATCAATTCCACACTTTTTGTCAAAACAAAAGGAAAAATTTTTATCATTGTGCAAATTTATGTTTATGATATCATTTTTGGGTCAACTAATGAAGCCTTATGTAATAAATTTTCAGGAATTATGACAAGTGAATTTGAAATGAGCATGATGGGTGAGTTTGATTTCTTTCTTGGACTTCAAATTAAGCAACTTGAAAATGACATATTTATTAGCCAAACCAAGTATGCCAAAGAACTAGTCAAGAATTGAAATCCAACCTTGAAGACTCAAAGACATACCCAACTCCAATGAGCACATCCTTGAAGCTTGATAGCGACGAAAGCGGAAAACCTGTAAGTGAAAAGGTATATCGATGTATGATTGGAAGTTTGCTTTTCTTGACTGGATCTAGACCCGATATAATGTTTTCCATTTGCCTTTGTGCACGTTTCCAACCATCACCCAAAGAATCACATCTAAACGTTGTCAAGCGAATAATTCGATAAGTCAAGGGAACAACCACTATGGGTTTATGGTATCCCAAGAATACAAATTTAAGCTTGATAGGTTTTAGTGATGCGGACTTTAGAGGGTGTCGCATTGATCGGAAAAGCACAAGTGGCACATGTCAATTCGTAGGTCATGCACTAGTTTCTTGGTCATCTAAGAAACAACACTTCGTCGCCCTATCCACCGTCGAAGCGGAACATGTGGCTATGGCTAGTTGTGTTGCTCAAATTTTTTGAATGATGCAAACACTTGGTGACTTTAACATAAAATTTTCAAAAGTACCTATCTTTTGTGACAATTCTAGTGCTATAAATATTTCCAAAAATCCCGTGTTGCATTCTAGAACTAAGCGTATAGAAATAAGACATCACTTTATTCGTGATCATGTTGCAAAAGGTGATATTCAAATTGAGTATGTGAATACACTTGATCAACATGCCGACATTTTTACAAAACCTCTTGATGAAAAACAATTTTTACATATTTGTCGGGAAATGGGAATGCTTGAATTAAAGTACATTTGAGTATCCTATACTCCTAATTTTATATATATATATATATATATATATATATATATATATATCTATATATGTATATATATATATATATATATATATATATATATATATATATATATATATCTATATACAACAACAACAACAACAACCCAGTTGGATCCCACTACAGTAGGGTCTGGGGAGGGTGTGTGTACGCAGACCTTGCCCCTACTTGGAAGCAGGGAGGCTGTTTCCAAGATATATATATATATATATATATATATATATATATATATATATATATCAAATGATCAAGTCAAAATGCTCAGAACTAAAACCTAGAGGTCGATCCAACATTTTGAGCTAAAGCACGGTACCAAGTACGTACCGTCTCCATGGTAGGGCCTATCGTGGCTATATTACGTCGGTACCGTTTGGATGCAAAAACCACCAGATAGACAGATTTTTGGACTCCTCATGGTAGGCTGTTACGGTATGCCATACCGTTGGCACGGTACCAAGGTACCGGGATCACGGTACCGAGGTACCGACCGTCTCGATGGGTCAACTTCTTTAAAAACCCTAAAACTATTTCATTTCTTCAGGTCCCTGCACTACGGTTACTGCGATTCTCTCCTGGCGACTCTCATCCACTTTCGAAATTCACTCTCTCCAAAGGTAATTCTTCCAATTTCATCTTCAATTCTTCAAATTCTTGCTTCAATTCATCGATATTTACCAATTTTTCTCTAAAATCCATTCTTTTTCTCAAACATGAGCGAAATTGTCATCGATCCCCAAGCCGGGTTCAAGGCTTATGCCGACCCACACATTATTGAGGGGAGAACCTTGAAGCAAGATGATATTCGCACTGCCGTCCTACATATCATCCATGAACAAGGTTGGAGTTTTTTCATCAACTCCAAGCCCCGATATACGCAGACCTTGTTTATGAGTTTTATTCTTCCATGAAATACTATAAGCGTGAAACTTCCTTTACCGCCGTCGTTGCCGGTAAAACATTCGGGTTCAACACCCAAAAACTCTCCGAATGGTTTCATCTTGGCCTTGAAGGAATCGCCTCTTATTGCAAAAAGGGGTGGATTTCTGATTCACAAGACTTCAACATGGACTTTTGCCTCCGTGTTCTCAACAACATTGCTCTTGATCATGTTTTTGAGAACCGAGACTATATCTTTTGCCGGCCCGAAGTCCAAAACATGACCGCAAATAGGTTCATTCTCCTCAAAATCCTCAAGGAAAACATAATTTCCGTCCTTAACAAGGATAAGCAAGTCGGTATTTATTAATGCACACTCCTCTACTTCCTCCTCACCCACAAGAAAATGAATCTTCCTTCTCTCATCATTCAACACATGTACGAGAGCTCGGGTCGCCTCAACAAACCCTACGGCATGGCCCTTAATTACCCATATCTTTGCCAAACAAGGAATTCTTGAGGTTTGTCCCTCCCGCGTTTGCTTTCTTGAAGCGGAATGCTTTGGGTATTAAGGCCTCGTCAAGGTTGGAAACGTTTACTACATGAAGCGAGAATTTCAAAACCTTGATGCGGAAACAAGAGCGGTTTACGGTCCTCGGCGATCCATGTCATCCTTGCCTTCTACCTCTCAAGCTCCTAAAGCCGAAGCAAATGAAAACCCGGAGGTCCCCGTTCACGCTCCTCGGGTCAAACGCTCAAAGTCCGCCTCTCATGCTTCCTCGGCCTCACTCTTGCATCGCCATTCTCACATGTCCTCTTCATTGAAGAATCCTTCCAAGAAGTTCAAAAAATTTATCCTCAAGACTGTGCTGGCACCGATGAAGAAGCTTCAAGAGAGCACTACGCCAAAAACAGCATCAGACGACTGTTGATTAACTACTGTTAATGGAAACACAGTAGTTGGAAAAAAACAGACTACTGTAAGTTTTTCTTGGCAACAGAACAGTAGTCTAGGTTTTATGCTTTAAAACTATTTTTAAAGTTTCAAGAAATAGTAATGTATCATTAGTTGTTTGTGTTAGTTCAAAATGCAGTTTTTCTTACAACAGTTGTCAATAACAAGTTAAGAATACTCTCTTTAAACAGTAGTCTGGGCTTTTAGTCTAGAACTGTTTTTAAACTTATTAGAAACAGTTATCTATTATTTGTTGTCTGTTTCATATGGTTTTTTTGCCACTGTTGTTTATAATTGTAATAGAAGACTGTTTGGCAACAATAGTCTATGTATTATGGGTAGAACTGTTTTTGAAGATGTGAGAAACTATCATCTATCATTAGTATTCGGTTTCATAAAAAAATACAGTTTTTATTGCCACAGTTGTTAATAATTAGTTAAGACTACTACTTAGTAACTGAAGTCTGGTTTCTCGATAACAGTAGTGTATTTATATAGCATAGAACTGTTTTTGAAATTCATAAAAGTCGTAATCTATTACATGTTGTCTATAATAAGTTAAGAATACCGTTTTTAAACAATAGTTAGACTATTAAGCGTTCAACTGTTTTTAAAGTCCTGAGAAATAGTAATCTAATGCCAGTTGTCTAAGAGATGATTTTTTGGTAGAGTTGTTTATAATAAGTTAGGAATACTCGTTTTAAACAGTAGTCTAGCTCTTAAGAGCTTAGAACTATTTTAAAAGTTCAGAGAAACGGTAATAATTTTTACAATGAAAATGTAAACGCTCTCTAACTTTACTTTCATACACTCGAGCAAAATTTATACAACACTCAAATAACCGTTATTTTAAAGAATTATATGGACATGAAAAAATAAACACTTCCATTCAAATGAAAGAAAAAGTACATGGACAGGCTGGGTACTGTCCCGCTACACACAAAGGGAATTGGGAACCCATACAATCAATCAATCTCACATCATAAAACCAAAAAACAATTAGAAGATGGCGAGATGCAAATAGAATGTATGGCCCAAGGTTTAGTGAGGAATGGAGTGCGACAACCAGAGAACAACTTTTTTGGTCAAGAAACTGCTCTGGTGCTGCAATTTTGCATGGATATCTCTCAAGCTTCATCCTTCAACCATTCCGTCGATATCCTTAAGCAGCTGCATCTTTCAATCATCCAATCTGAAAGTAATCATACACACCTTAGAGCAGAAACCAAAATGGAAAAACCCACCAACAAAACTTGACAGTACAAACCTTGGAAAAAGCCACCAAAAGAACAACAATATAATTACCCCCAAAAAGCAAACAAACTATGGCCAAACATATCCATCTGGAGGACAACTTAACAGCAACAGCAATATACAGGAGGACAAGCACTGCTAGCAGCGACATGAACTGCACATCATGAAAACCCACAAACAAAACCTTGACAGTACAACATTTTCTATAATAAGAAAAGATTAAAACCTAAAGGGCAGCCACAAACCCCAAAATGTAGGAAAACACAATATTAATTTACCTGGAAGTATAAATCAATTGCTTGAAACACAAGGCCCTTACCATTCCAAAATAGCAGTATGATTCCACCCAGAAAGCAAAAAAATATGGCCAACGTAAACATGAAAAGTCTTCAACACAATACAAAATGACATAACACACAGAAACAGCGAAATACAGGAGGGCAAGGACTCTCCAAACTGCTAGAAGGGTACATGGCAAGCTAGCATGCCC